>DF243570.1:0-38096 GCA_000507305.1 Breviolum minutum Mf 1.05b.01 | reverse complement strand
AACAAAGGCAGCTCACCAAGTGCTTCAAAGATCAGAGGCAAAACAGGTTGCTATGTTTGCACAATCCTGTAGCTTCCTAAG
Organism: Breviolum minutum Mf 1.05b.01; assembly: GCA_000507305.1. Taxonomy (NCBI): domain Eukaryota; class Dinophyceae; order Suessiales; family Symbiodiniaceae; genus Breviolum; species Breviolum minutum. The sequence continues at coordinate 38,015 of DF243570.1, read as the reverse complement.
TTCCACTAAGAGGTATAACCGGGGTGATTTTCTTCATCGTCACCCTTGCCATTTTGGATGCTTGGGGATGAATACAAAGACGATATGTCACCAAACCTCAAATAAGTCTAGTTTGAAAGGTCTTTGCTAAACCAGCATTTCATTCATGATGTTGTTGCATTTGGGATGAGTGGAATACTCGTTTGCACTAACATCATTCCAAACGGACCCAAACTGTACCGGGGGATGCCATGGTGTTCTAGGCATTCAAACAAGTAATGTTTGCCTTCAACAGCGATGCCAATAGATTACAATGTGTGAATACTATCGGTAATGCAGCAAATGGATGTGTTTCTAATTATGTACCCTCAAAAAGCCACTGCGCCTCATGCCTGATAATTCAATTAAAACCAATGGATCTTTGGTGGTTCCCTAATTTTGAGACTCCAAATGATGTATATAACCTCCTTTGACTTCACCTCTATTCTGCCAAGCTTCCACTTGGTTGGTATCTGCCAATCTCCCTGTTCCCACCCCGTTTTACGGAAAACCGCCGTTCCGTGAATCCCCCGCTTTCAGGCGCATCTTGCGGAGCAGCGAGGCATAGAAAGTCCGTCAAACTCGGCAAAGGGTAACCTCAGCTACGGGACGGTCATCTCGACCAAAATCCCCGCCAAAAATCGTTTAAAAGAAAAAAACATGACCTTTTCCTACCTTTTCATCTGCGGGACTCTGACATGAAATGATTTGTCAAATCGACTTGGTGGTAAAAGGATTCTTCGAAGATAGATGGCATACATGTTTCCTGCAGAAATGCTGAGTTTCGCTCGAAAAATCAAGCCATAAATCTCAACCAAACCGTGCACTTGGAGGTCTCAAAATTTTTCATCTACCGTCTTGAACTTGGAGATCTCTTGAATTGAAAAGTGAAGCTCAAGGCTCTTGCAGGATAGTGGGTTGAATATGGTTGAATGACATCTGAACCCAGGAGTATTCGACCAACATGGAAGCTGAAAATCACCCAAAAGCATCTTCTCCTCTTGGATATACGAGCCATCTGCAAAACATCTGCGGGATTTTATGCCATACAAGCGACCATCCCCTAAGCCTTTCTGCCCAGTCCAGGCAGCCATTCGAGAATACAGCTCCTGTTGAACTGTTGAAAATGAGGAAGTTTCCTTGAAACTGATTCGGGCCCCACTAGCTGGATCGTTTGTCACCCTTCATATTCACCAGTTGAAATAGATCGTTTTGGGTTGGAGTTCCATTGTTTTCAAGGAAAATGCTTAGGTGTGGTGGTGAAGATTTTGAAATTTTGAAAAGTCTCGCTATGAGTGCAAAAAAACAGTGTCATGTTGCCAAAACATCAAAAAATGTCAGACAGAAACAGAAGTTGACTATGGCCCAAATGATCCCTAAATGACATCATGATGGGTCTCCTTTTTATAAGATTTCCTAATGGCGCCTTTCAGTTGAAGGTCTTTTATCATAATCCCTGAGGGCCATCAAATGCCTAAATGGCGGCCTAAATGGGATCTCCACCTTCACTTGGGCCATTGGGGTTTAAGAATTCTTTGGTGAGGATGCTCTTCCAATGAGGTGACAAGCTGTAGGAAATCACCATCCTTTTCTGCTGGAAATACTATCCCAACCCGAAAAAACGAAGGGATGGTCGGATGGCCAGCAGTTCCTCGGATTTCACAGCCACCAGTCGTAGTTCAAGCAGGTGTTCTTGTAGCAAATGAATAGCACGAAGCACCTGCCTGGTGTCGGCAGAAAGCATGTGAAGGCGGCACGGTTCCAGGTGAGGCTGATCTTGTCTTACTATGGATGGTGAAGCCCTGTAAGCATCTTTAACAAAATTATTGTATACGTAGTACAGCTGTCTGTTTGTCAAAAAGCCACTTTCTGAAGGGGCACTTTCCTTGAAGTATCTGGATGGTGCTTCATACTCACCAGTATATAAAACACTAGAGTGGATGATTTGGGGTGGATGTCCATAAGTTATAGATTTCCGTTTCAACCTTTTGAGAACATTTGCTGGCACTTCTCAGAAAGAAAGCAGGTGGCTGAAATGAACCAGAAATAAATAATCCTGCATCTCTTCCACGGTCACAAAAAAACACAAAGATTTGAATCCATATCATAATCATAATATCTGTATACAATGCACACACCTGCCGAATGGTATTTTCTTGTGGACAAACAAAAATTCTGCATACTTCCACTCAACCACCCACACCAACTCAATGCCGTCACCACACCTGCATTGCCGATCGCCACCAATGTCCAACAAAGCTACTGAGGTCTTTCTTTGTCCATGTTCTGCCAGCAGCCCTCGAAGTTTGGCCGCCTCTTCAAAGAGGTCCTGACTGGCAGGCATGGGAAACTCTGATGGTTGGGTGGATTTTCTTGATAATAATAATAATACTTTACTGATGTAACCTAGCTTTGATGGTAGACAGCATGTTTTAGTGTTTACAAATCCCATCCAGCGTGAAGCCTTGGCACTCTACCCTTGCAAGGTAGCGGAAAACACATAATATTGAAGCATGGCAAAAGCAATGGAAATACCGAAGATTCAACAACTTCATATAGATCTTTCATACCAGATGCATTTGAAGCTATAACAACTACCTGTCATCTACAAAACCCTCCAGGGTGTCAATAAGTTGAATGATCTTCCACTCTACCATAATGTTAAGTAACATGGCTTCAAATTTTCAAACATGATGCATTTTACAGCCAAGTGTTTCAAATTTCTTAACTTACTGGAGGGCAGCGAATTGGTTGCACCACCAAAACACCACTTCACCGTCAAACCCACCCCGAGGTTCCAGGAAAACGAAGGAGGCGTTGGGGACACGTTTTCGACCTCACAAAGGATGACGCATGTTGGATCAAAGTAGATAGGCGAAGCGGGTAAGAAGCTCTAGTGCTTGAGAGAAATCCCACCCTCTTGGGAATTGATATTGAATCCTATAGTCTTCTAAGATGTTTCACCTTCAGCTGTTGCAGGATTTCAATCATCCAATAGTAGTTGTTTAAATCATCTTTGCTCTACTGTGTAAGCATTACTTATCCTCATAGCCACACCTTCAAGCTTTGACAGCACTCGACTCCCTGGGTTTTTCGCAACTGAGCCAATGAACCATCGGATTTGCAACATCCAAGGTGCTTATAGCCAACTGTTCCAAGCTCACATCCACACCAAGCACATGTGATGCCCTGGAGATCTTTTTTCACCATTTTCCCCGTCTATTCGCAGGAAAAAACTCTGACCTAGCAGTGTATATTCCTAACTTCACTGTTTTCTGTTCATACTTCATTTGCGATGCACAAATCCGTTTTGACTGTTCTCAAAAAAAGCAGAATTTCCATGTTTGATGGACTTTTGGAAATTTTTGGCACCAGCCAGAATCAGGGAGAGTACCATACAAATCGCCGACAACCTTGTCATATGTGGATTTTCTTGAGTATCCATTTTGGAAGGTCAAATTACGCAAAACAAATCCAAAGACAACCACCACGCACAGCGCAAACCACCAAAGGGAAAAAAAACAGCCCAGTCTCCATCTCCGTTTTCATCTCAATGTCTCAAACCACATCTGCCAGATGTTTTTTCCAGCAAGTGCCCACTCTTAACCACCACGCCTTGAGACCAGAATCTCGGTACATTTCCCCAAACTGCTTCCAATCTCTACCACTTCATCCTTGTCATGGACCAACTGACGTGCCAAGTGCCTACAGGGAGCAGCGAAATATGTGTATGTATATACATAATGTGTGTGTGTGTGGGTGTGTCTCAAAATTATGGATTTTCCTAAAACGGTACAAGAAATGGCACGTTTCGTATCAAACCAATTGGATTTGAGAGTCTCCAATTTTTGAATGCCCATGTATGGATACTTTTTCAGCTACCTCTTACTTAAAAAAACTAGATGACTACTGTATCTCCTTTAGTGCCATGTGTTTTTTTTTCGCAGTCCTTGGGACCAAAACTCAAGTCCAAGACTTTGGTTACAGGGTGAATTTAAGGTGCGTCCCTTTTTCCCATGGATGAGGATCATTAAGTGCTGAGGGTCAGTAGTATTCTTGGGAACCCACAGCTGCATCAGTTGAATTTTTTGTGGCAAAAAAAAATGCAACCATCTATACTCCACTACAAAGTACTTATCCTAAACATCAACAAATCCTTTTCACACTGCTAGTGATAGTGATAGGGCAGGTAGGCGCAAGTTCCAAGTATGCAGAGAAACATGTCCGCATCTATCTCCATCAACTCAATCTCCACAAGAGCCCAACAATATGAGTTTCTGCCTTAAGTATGTGTGAAAACTTGGTTCCAATTTAAGATCACAAGTAGTTCTGAACTTCGAAAATAGAATGGTTGCAATTTGCACATGCAATTCCTCAAAATCGATTCTTCGATAAGAAATTCAAATCATCAATGCTATGTGTGACAGTTGCTCATGCTTCCCACTCAGGCCCTCCATTCTTTCTCTCCCATTCACCTGTAGTCATTGGTGCTGTGTACGACGACCACAGCAAGATGTTGATGAACTACACCTCTCAGCTGATCATTGACCTTCGAGTCGGGCCGCTTGGGTAGGTTTTCTGGAAACATCATATTAATATTGGCAAAAATGAATTGGTGTTTTGCACACGGCATGGTTTCAATAGTATATGAATAACAATAATACTATATCATGAATCATATATGTTGATTTCTCATCTAGTACAGTTTCGAAAGCATTCCTAACTTAAACCAACCAGCTCAGTTTTGCTAGTTTCAGATGATCTTTGGAAAAAGCCTCAGGAAATCGCGCCTGTAAAAGCAATTCGGGTGCACAAACAGAAACCCCAAAGATCAAATCTCTTGTAGCATATGATTTAGATTGATGTGGCATATCCGCCGACCCCTGTGTTTCGATGGGGGAGCGCGCCAAAGAAGGCAGGTTTGTTTCTTGCAAAGGCGTAGCTACGTTAGAGAGTTTTTGCTGGGGGTGCCGCATAGGTTTTTATGGTGGTTGAGAGTTTTTGCTGGGGGTGCCGCATAGGTTTTTATGGTGGTTGAGAGTTTTTGCTGGGGGTGCCGCATAGGTTTTTATGGTGGTTGCCGTAGCGCAATCGGCTGGCTCGGACGTCGAGAAAGGAGCGTTTTTCAACATTTCTTTAGGGCGTCAGGACGTTACGTTAGAGAGTTTTTCGCTGGGGGGTGCCGCATTGGTTTTTTGCTGTTTTTTTGGCTTGTGTATATGGTGGTTGCTGTAGTGGAATCGGCTGGCTCGGACGTCCCGAAAACGANGACGTCGAGAAAGGAGCGTTTTTCCAGATTTCTTTCGGGCTTCAGTACGTTACGTTAGGCAGTTTTCGCTGGCAGTGCCGCCTTGGTTTTTTGATGTTTTTTGCTGTTTTTTGGCTTGTGTATATGGTGGTTGCTGTAGCGCAATCGGCTGGCTTGGACGTCCAGGTGAGGAGCCGGGTGCGCACAATGTTCCAATCCGACTCACTGCAATTGCGAAGCTGCACTCGTAGCCCATGATGCAGAGGAATTCACTTGATGATGGTCAGCGGATGCTCCACGACAAAGTTGAAGTACTCCTTTGCCACAGCACGCGACTCAAAGTGCTTCTGCTGATGCAAGGTGAACTGCAGCTCGATCATAGGCGTCACATCCTCCAGGTCAAACAATGCCAACCAGATGCATCTTTCTCATCTGCATTCGCCTCCACCTGGAAGATTGTCACCCCACCACCAGAACGCATGGTGAGGCCAGCCCCAGACAACAATCTGTGCACACTAGCCCTCATATCACTCATAGATTTCTTGCCAAAGGCTGCCTTCACCTCCTCCGGCGCTGAATCCTTCACTCCTACGATCTGCCACATTGCTATGAAACACACCGATCGAGGCTCCAACAGACTGTCAATGCTTATGCGGCGATGCATGACAAACCAATTGATGGCTACACCTATATAACTTCTCACGGACAAGCTGACTCAGGAATCACTGGAAATACACGGTACCACCAGTCACTCCGTGCAAACATAATTTTCGATTCTGAAGGATCTGAATTGGTTTATGGTGCGTTTTTTTTCTTGCCACTTGCAAGTGATACATGCTCACTCTTGTGAAAGGATAAATCCAACTTATGTCTCGCCACATGGAAATCGAACACAATCCTTCATCTCAATCTCAATCTTCCATTAAAGTTCCATCCAGTTGCGGTTAGATCAACCTGACTTACTGACGGCAGACGGGCCTTGCACATCTCCGTTGCGACGAAAGGCTCGTGCTCAAGGTTTCCACCCACCAGCCTCGTCGGAGCTGCTGGAGTTTATTCACTGCTTTGCATCAATAAGATCAGTAAGATACGTTCCTTCTTGCTTGGTGAAACAACATCATGATATAATCTGATATCTCAAATACATGATATACATGAAATACAGTATTCATGATATATGCAATATCACATATAATATATGGATCATAAGATCTTTATATATATGATATAAATGATGTCTATACATCTGATATATATGATATATATATATATATACTTAAATGATATATACGAAATATTATCAAGGCGTAATATGCTACAACACGCCACAAATATATGTATATATATATATACAAGTCCATTGACGTCGACTGATACCATGAATTCCATGCAAGCTCAGCTTCAGGTATGTGCCCATCAATGCCATCGACTGAACCCCAGCCTTGCATTCGCAATCTCCGCATCATCCATGCCCTTGATCGAATACCAAAAAGTGAGCCCTCAAAGGCTCTGAAGGGGTCGGCGGCACGGGCGGTAGCCCTTCTATAAGTACTTTCCTAACATCTCAGTGTCGACTCTGTTGATTGTGGGGTTCCAAATTCGGAGTATCAACCATCGTCACTGGGTGTGTGTAGCCATACTGGAGGAGATAAAACATGGACTTGAACCATCCCAAAAATGATCCTGAACCTACAAACATTCTCTTTATCTCCTTAGTTAAAATCATTTACCAACTACAGTAAACTCATTGAAATGAACCTGCTATCCAGGAATACATATATTTTAAACACACACATATGTTCAATTAATCTCAATAGATACAAAGTACCAACCTGCTGTTCACCCACCCTGGCCACATCCGCTTCACAACAACACAACAACAGCACCTGGCATGCCAGAAACCACTCCCAGCCGCGATCCACCATGGCCACATCGCGTCAAGGCAGGGAAAAGTCCTTGATCATCTATGAGTTGAAATATGTTGAAATCATAACTACCCGGAGTTCTCGTTACACCTTGAGCCAAGGAAGAGGTAAGAATCAGATCTGTCAAACTATCAAATCACAGGAGATCTTCAGGTTCCTGAAAACCCTTGCTAGGCAAGTATACAACCCATCACAAACAGTACTGTAATGTTCTAAAGGATATGATTATACCTGATAGATCAGGAAGTGATACTGTATGTACTGCATGCTGTCAGTACAAACCGCCGTTATCTCAACTGTTTCCATTAACCTGGTTCTCCTTTTGAAGCGGAATTAAGACTTGGCAAAGCCTTCTTCTTGGTCATACTCCATACTTCCAACCATTTCAAAAAAACTGCAAATTAGGTTCGTTGGAAATCAATGAAGGGTCAATGAAGTCAACATGGGCTGCATTTTGAGTTTCACCCTTTTTATCTCAAGCTTCTGCCCTGCGCGCTGAGGAAAGTCCACCTTGAGATTTGGTCGTTGACGCCAGGAAGGGTGAAGGTGGTGCCCCCAACAAAAAGACATGCCATCCATTGAGGTTTAGATCAAGAGTGGACGATAAAACTCAGGGACTTGTAAGGTTTGGAACCTGACTTTTTCTGCGACGATTGGTAAGTGAAGGGCGGCCACAGGAATCTGAAGCATTTATACAACTTCTGATGCCTCTCCCGCCTTCTGATGCGGCCAGCCTGTCCAGGCCCATCTCCACCATCTCAAGTGGCCATGGATAGAAGAATCGTAGATCCGAAACCTTCCCAAGCATTACAAAGGTATGCAAACACACGGCTGAAACATATCTTCAAAAAACATTGTTTCGTACCGAAAACGTTGCCGAAAAAAAAAGAAACGCCGAATCCACGTGTTACGTGCACCACCCCTCTACTAAAAAGCAGCCCAAAAGGTGCTTGAACAACAGAGCTCTTCCAAGACTGGGAGATGCCTTTTTTTCTTCCAGCTTCATTGTCGACACATGCTGAGAAGTGCGAAACTGTCATGTTACTTTTGCAGTTTCCAAAACACCAAAAGCTGGATGTAAAGGTGAAGTCTGCTAATCCTTTCACGGTTTCATGCTTGGAACCCACCTTCCATCATTTCACTCTGGAAACTGCCAATGTATACAGCAAATGTGTTGGTAGCAGCCGCAATTTGGATCCAACTTTTTGCCAAGGTAAGGCGGGGGGTGGTAAGGTGGAAAGGTTTTTGTTGATATTGAGATACAGTACAGACTCCCAACAAATCCTGGCAGATCGACGGCTTAGAATCATGACAATGTTCTCTTCAGTGACAAGGGTGTGAGAATACCCAAAAAGTGTTGGAATCGCAAAAAAACATATATACCAACAGCGACAGTGCTTTGGCTACCAACACCAGTTCCAACTTCGAGTTTTTGAATCAAAGAAGTGAGGCTTTTCTCTGTGCCTCCTCCAATAATCGCACGATTTCAGGTAGAAATTTCCGCGACGCCAGATCCAGAGCCGTTTCGCCGTAGATGGTGGTCTTGCGGACGTCCGCCGCGCGGTCGAGAAGCAAACGCACAATCTCCAGGTGACCATGCTTGGCTGCCACATGCAAAGGAGTTGCCTCAAGGGGAGCAGGTATGACAAATGTACCGTGGGTTGGAAGAAGGTTAGATCAAAACAGGCATGACAAGAACTCAAAGAAAAACGTATCAATTCGGAGACTCAAAGTTGGGGGCACCCCCCAAAGGCTCCAATCGCAATCGCGACTTTCCGTAGGAAACCACTAGGCTTTGGGAAACTTTAAGAGTCTCATGGAGTCTCACTTTCTGGAAGTACTCAACAACCTGTTGGAATCTGCAGTACGACCTGCTTGCGTGCCATGGCTTTGTTGATGTCGCAAGAAGCTTCAATCAAAACACGCACTGCCGGCAAATGTCCCAACAACGATGCAAGATGGAGAGGCGTCATGCCTGCATGGGCAGTTGCTGGGTAGCACCTAAACAACAACCAACGTTTAAGGCCCAGAAGTGCGGTTGTCTCGAAAGTCTGGGCCTAGATCCATTGGTTCCATACTCAAATTGACCATGTCCAGGGTGAAGGAAAAGGAAAAAACCTAAGACATCATAAGCTGTATTTTGCTAGCTTTGTGGTCAGGCAGTTTGATAGAAGATGTATAAGTTACGTTAAGGCATGAAAAGAGGGGACCACTGATTGGTGCCTAATTCCCCCTGTTTGTTTTACCAAATTTGGGGGTTGATTATATATTCTCCCTATCTCTAGGATTGCTTTTTCCGCATGTCCCCTCAGAACAAAATGATTTTTGTTCGGCTAATATTATTCCTATTGAATTTCTGCCGTCATTTTTTGCATATAATCCTTTTCTGCGGTATCAAAAATCAAAAATCAACAAATGACAATCAATCACCCACAAAATAAAAACAGTTGTGTGTGGTAGACTCATAATGACCCATAATGACCCTAATATATAAAGTGACTCTAGTGTTATGTGGAGCCAACCCCCAAATTCATCCAAAATCAACCAAATTTCATGGGGTATCTTCCAAATCTCGGCAACTCCCTGCCTTCTTCATCGCTATCTCTGGCATCTTTTTGAGCACCAGCTTCCAACAACAACTGCATCACCTCGTGATTGAGAGCTGGAGACTTGGTGAAAAAAAGGCAAGATGAATGAAACGACCCAGTTTCTCATTGGGATAGTTGTGTTCTAATTTTCAGTTTGGAATTTGAAGGATCGTGTAACGGAGAATCTAATTCTTCACCTGCCCATTAGAGAACTTCACAAATTATCACAAAATCACCCGATTCTTCAAGGATTTTCTTGGATTTCAGCCGCCGACCTCCACGTGCCCATGCCACGCTGCGCGGTGCAACAACGTTTCATGAACTTCCGTCAGATTGGGATCCCGCGGTGCTCGCAGCAACGTTTCCAGGGTGGTCACGTCGTTGTCCCGTACGGCCACGGCCAAGTGGCGATCCTGTTCTTCGTTGGGCGGCCAGAAATCCAGCTTCACCAGTTGAATCTTGCGAAGTTGACGAGAGAAAATCTCAGGATCCTCCATTTCTCGGGAACCATCTTCCACGAAGATCCTCGGATGTTGCTTTTCCCCCCCAAAAAAAAGTAAGAATAATTAAAGTGAAAAAAACTTTGAAGCTGCATCAAGATCAACAACAACTTTGTTGTTGTGATTTGCCCTAAAACGGACCAGCACCAAAAAACAAAAAAGGGATTCCCATATGTCGTACTAAGCATCCGCTGGCGAAAGCGGGATATGCCAAGGTCGATGGCCAATCTTTGTTTCACGGCCTTCGTCGTTTGACCTTCAACGTCCTCCAGCACTGCCAGTGTTGTTCCAGAGGCGGCGGAACAAATCTCCATGGCGGTATGTTCCGGAGTTTGGTTTGCTGGAAGATCTAAACGAGTGTAAACTAAATCTGACGAAGCCGTGTGATTGAATGACGTTGCTTGACGCAACAGACAACATGTATCATAGCAAAACTTGGATGGAGTTTATTTTTTGCAAGTGTTCATTTCTGAAGGCTGCGACCGTTCATTGACACTTGAAACCGAACTTGGAAGCTACCTGACAAACAGATGTTGGCTCTGCTGAGTGTATCATGTCATCCCTGCATTTCCATCAGTTAGTTATTCAATGATCCTGGTGTTGTGAAACTCTGGATTTTGGAAACCTGTTTGAAGAATACTGTAGATATCTGTAGATATTGATAGGTTACAGGACCATGGTATAAACCTACCAACGGCAGGGTTTTAGTCCATCACTGACAGAGTACGTGACTCAATGCGCTTTCCAGCTATCATGACTCAACTCAAAAGAATCATAGAGTATAGGAATGGTGACTGTGGTGACATGTGCACCATGTATGTTCACCTATCATACATTTACCCTATGTTGAGATGCCACATCTCCACTAGTTGGCCTTCTGCCCTCTGCCACTGCGACTTCTTCGACCTTGGACTCAGGTTGGAGTTCTACGAGTATAAGTTCCTGGCAGGCGTATTATAGCCTTTAAACTCCCATATTCCCAAGTCACATCTCGTTCAGTCTACTTACAGGGCTGCAACCACTTGAACCTGATTTTTTGGGCTTTCAATTGTCATCATTGACATCATTCATCATTGATGTTGCCACCGGCAAAAGATGGCGAAACATGATGAAACAAATCGAGTCTGCTGAGTTTATTGTCTATGAATTCTCGTTGAATATTCAGATTTGAAGAGTGGGAGGGTCGAATTTGATCAAACTATGATCAGCCGCATCACAGCGGCCCCATTGTACCTGATGTTGCTATTCCTTTGTGGAGCCATTTTTGGGATTTCCGCGGCAGCTCTGAGATCAAGGATGACAGCTCAGATATGAAAATAAAGCTACACGGTGCCGAGAGGACTCCATTAGGGCTTTTCTTCAATGGGGTCAACCAATATGCACAACTGGATAGTTGGACGTGGGGCAATACAACATCAATTGAAGTTTTTCTTGCCTTTGACAAGAATGCAGAGTGGAGTAAGACACAAACCGTATTTGATTTCAACCATCCCTGCCACGGAAGCAACACGGTCCACTTAAGACGAAACCAGCAAGGAGCTTTGGGAATCTTTCAAGTCAGAAGAGAAGATGCAGGGAACAAATACAAACAAATAGAATGTAATGACTTATGGCAGCTAGGAGAATGGACTCATGTAGTGTGCGTTGCCGAAGGCACAACACTCAGATTGTACAAGAATGGGAGGCTCGTTCAATCATCAACGAATGGGCAACCACCGCAAGTACTGCAGCGATCCAATCACTGGATTGGAAAAGGAGATGGTTTCTTCCATGGGACAATTGCATATTTGCGCATTTGGAATGGTATCAAATTGAACGACAACGCTGTGGGGACAACTGGCTTTGACGATACTTGAGCTGGATCAACGTGTACACTTGGTACACTTTCCAAGTCAAAAACACGGGAGTAGATGATGATGAACTCACAATATACTGGCTGGGATGAGAAAAAAATCATTTCTCGAAAAGTTCCAACTGCTGCCATACGGTCTACACAAACTGAATCATAGAAGCCAGATGAAACTAGCATGGAGGTATCACCCTTGTCTTGAACTGTATTGACACGACCAGCGACAGCACGGCAAAGAAGCAATGCACACTGGCCCATGAAAATGCCTTCTCCTTCCTGAGCATATTCATCACTCTTTGTTGCATGCTCAGCTAAGTAAATCCCAGGCCCAAACATTGTACCAACAGCTGAGCCAACTCGCACCATATCAAAATCCTCTCTGGCTATAGCTGCAGCAGCATCTGGGTTTGTGCCATGGTAAAGGTACATTTCATTGATGTCGGACTCCAACTCTTGGCCGAAAGATTGCCTTGCCACTTCGAATCTTTCACATGAACCTTTCCTTTTCATACGAATAGCTGCCTTTCTCTGACAATAGGATCGGAAAAGTGCATGATTCTCTACACGAAGTACATTTATGAATTTATGACTCTCGCACCCCTGGGAACTTTACCCTCGGTTTCTGCATGCTTTCGATCCCTTGTATACTTCACACGCCAAGTGGAGTTCAGCAACTCTTGCATCGTTGTCAGCTTTGTGGGGTCTGAAATAAGGTGGATACCCTCGGTAGTGCTCCAATAAGCAGGCAACTTTATTGGAAAGTCTCCTGGATCTTCATATCCAACATCGAGAGCACCAGCCTCTTCTTTTCCAACAACGTTGAGGGTGGAATTATCCCCCCCCCCATTGATGCCATGGAGAGCCTATGGCCAGTTAGGAGAGCCAAACTGGAAGCTACATTGAACAACAGGGAGCAGTTCCTGACCTGCACTTTAACACGAGATTTCTGCTCAAACCTCTTGGTCTTCACAAAGTCCTGCCTTTCAAAGGGCAAGACTCTCTTGACTTTGCAACCAAAATAACAGATTCCTCATTTTGAACTGTAAACCTTGACAGCAAACAATTGAAGATGTGATCTCACGTATCTAAGGTATACTGAGATACTCCAACGACTTTCCGATACCCTGCGTCTGCAGCAACTCCGCTGGGCTGAATGATTTTGGGTCACCGGGCCGCCACACGACTTGCCGCACCTGCCAGGTTCGGTTGGTGTAGCTGTGGGTGTCAACATGTCGGGCTGGTAATCCCAACGATGATGTTCGACAAAGGGAGAAGCTATGAAAAGGACAGGGAAAATTTTTTGGTGGATGAAGAACCTATTGACCTTGCATTGAAATTATGAAATTACAGTATATATTCCTGTGTTAAACTATAGAAGAATGATTTATATCCATCCTATAGTTCTACAGAAGCAAGAATGTAGAACGGTGCACCCTAGACCTCATAATGATGTGCATGGTTTCAATATGTTTCCATGGTCTCTTGCCGTTTCCTAGCTCTTGCTTGATGCTTGGAGGATTCCTGGGCCTTTGATGTGGCACCATTTTATTGCCCTGAAATCGACTCACAAAGACTCACGCCTTATGCCATCGAAGTCCAGGAAGCCTTGATGCCTTCAGGATCGGCGAATCAGTTGTGTATCAAGACTGCTTCAAGTTTCCCCGATGTGTTGGAGTTCGAAAGGAAAACCGTTCAACACATGCTTTTTTGATCGTTGCTCTTCCCAAACCGCAACCCTGCCCACCCTGGCCCAGAAGCCTCCCATCTTTCGAAGCATTTCCGATAAGATCTCGTGAGAAATAGCCTCGGAAAAAAATCAAATCAAGAAATGCAAGTCCGCTGGGTCTGAAGATTCGGCCGAACAACAGAAATTCACGTGAAACCCACAACTGACAACATGCCTTTCTCACAATCCTTTCTGAAAAGATACCAGTAGCAACAAAACCCCAGAATTCAAGATGGCCAAGCAACACCTGGGGCTCATCCTGGAGGCTCTTGTCTTGGGTCATTTTTATCCATGACCCTGGTCCCACCTGAGTGTTGCACCATGTTTTTTCCAGCTCAGCTTCCAGTTTCCGTCATCCATGGTCCATGCCGGATAAAACAAACCCATCGGAGTCATGATTTTCTCGCCTTTTAAACACGGCACTTCAAGCACTTCAATCACTTCCACACGCCACACAGGAAGAATGGTTTGGCGCTTGACTTCGACATGGCGATTCCCAACAACTAGATCGCTACTAGTACGGGGGTAAGAAGGTGGCCATGTAGTCTGGACATATCATGATACCATTGAACTCCATCATGTCCCGTTGTCCAACAGTCTAACCCCAAACTCCCTTCAAAAGCAAGCGGCTTTTGAAGCACAAGATGATGGCGAACACAGCGGTTCCGGTCATCCCGACAAATGGTTTGGCGCCCGCCTGACCCAATGTGCCTGACCCAATGGTGCCGGCTTCCATCCAAGTAACAAATCCTTGGAAGGCCAACATCAAGTCTAAAGAAAAACCTGCAAACGATGCTCGAACCATTTTAGGGTCCATAAGCTGCTCAAATCTGAGTCTACAAGTGAGACCAAATGAATTTCACCAAGATGTTCTCATGATTGAATTCAATCAAAATCAGTGAAGGCCAGCATCAGATAGGCTCCAAAGGCTGAGCAAAACTTTGGAAGGAAGCAGTTGACGCCCACCACGAGAGCCACTCGCGGCCCAGACTTTAGTGCCAAACATAGCCTCAGAATGAAACACACAAAACTATACCTATCATCCTATCATTGCCCATCTCTCCTCATCTAAGATCTGAAACTGATGGCCCTGATGGTAACTTGGCTTCCAACGAAGATTGGCGATGTCAGAATGCCATTTCTATTGGAGGGATAAGTAGTCCCATTTAAAATTCAAAGACCCTAGAACGGACGAAGTAAGGAATGGCATATGGAGAATTTTGATTTTCAGCGGTTCAAGTTCAAGTTCCACGAGTTCAATTGGCATTGCATCCCAAGTTGCGAGGCCGCACCACGTAGACCGATGAAGAAAGCACTTGAGATAAGACCAGTGTTGGCTCCAGGCCCATATATCTCGGATGCAGTATTTCAAATTCGTTCTGGCATGCCACGAAAAAAAGAAAATTGTTCAAACATTATTCATACAAGCTTGTCAACAAGGCAAATGCCTCAAGATGCAACCTGTCGAGACAGTTGTGGCACTTTCGCCAGCATCGCCGGCCTGTCAAACATGCAAAATCTAAAAAATCTGCAAACAAAAATTGGAGCAGGGAATGGGCGAGAACGCCTGGCAATGTGGCAAAATTGAGTGATATTTTAATGCAAAAAATCGAATTTCGACGGCCAAAACGACCATGTCCCATGTGCAAAAACGTTGCGACCAGGTTTCAAATGTTCACGGTCAAACCAAAACCAGGCTTTTCTTTGAAACTCATTTTCATTGACTACCGGTACTATCGCGGCATAGTGTAGCCAAGTCTTGTGTGGCATTGTTTTGCAAAATTGTTGCAGCCATCCTGCGTGGAATAGAACTGTTTCTGCTATCTCTATTGCTGGCATTACGCATAACAAACACCACTATCTTGATGATTATAAGTGAATCTGAACTGGGGGCATTGCAACCGACACGCTCATCAATGGTTACTGTATATATAGACATGAAAGGAAACACTCCAGCAAGAACGAACAAACTGTTCCCAATCATGTCTGGATATGTTTGGGTGCAATGAACGCACAACATTCCATCTGCAATTGTGCGTTTTCGGCCTTGAGCACCACGCATCGCTCGACTCGCACTTTAAATTAAACCCTCCTCTCTGCTTCCAACGAGTTGCAATACAGATCTCAGACGAGGTCCTCGGGAATCTCAAGCGTCAACGAGACATCAACTGCATTCGTGTTTGCAACACATGTCTGCAAAACAATTTGCCAACGGCTTTCTATTGACACATGATCACATCTGGCAAAAGGGTGCACGCCTTTTTGCGGCCATTCCGATCTTCACCGAAAAATTTTCAGGTTTTGGCAGGGTCTGCACTTGCACGTTATCAAAGTAAATGTGTGCACTTGCACAAGAAACGTTATCAAAGTAAATGTGCGCACTTGCACAAGAAACGTTATCAAAGTAAATGTGCGCACTTGCACAAGAAAGATAAAAGTACAAGACATACGATTCACACACCGTTCGCCAGCAAACTTCCAAACCAGATGCACCCAAACTGTGCAGCTCTGGCGCAGTGCTCGCAAATAACCAAAAATCCAAACCAAATTTTGGCCGGTGGTAAAAAAAAATAACAAAAAATGCTGTGATCACACATCAATTTCTGGCATTTGAGAGTTTCGATTTGGTGCATCGACCCTCCAGCTACTGACCCTTCTCTTTCCCTGGCGACGACTGCGTTTGGCCTCTGCAGTTTCGATGTCATCCCCAAAGCCAAGGCGAGAACAAAAGGAGACAGTGTACAGCAAGAACACAGTGGTGGTGAATCCAGTTCCAAAGATGAAAGGTACTGTTGGACCAAATGTGTAGAGCCAGGTGCCAAAGATAGAGCCGAGGCCACCACCAAGGGCATCAGCATTTCGACAGAGGACTTGAATCGCCAGGAACACTTGGGAGTCACCCAATGAGTAGAAGAGGCTCATGTCAGTTGACCACTTGCAACTGTAAACGTAGCTTGTGCCCATGAAGACTTGCCCTACAATTGCTATAGGCAACCAGGGGCTAAGCAGGCAGGCATTGAAGACCATCCATGAGACCAAAACACAAGTGATAGTGTAAGGCTGCGATGTCAAGCTGTGCCAGAATCTACTACATGGGCCCGCTTCATCTGGATCATACCCACCTGGCATCAGAAAGGGAATCACCTGCATCATCAGTGCAGCCACAACATCGCCAGCTGTCTGGGCCAAACTTGCCGGAGTTGCTTCATTCCAGCTGTGCACTTCCTTGAAGAAAAGTGCAAAAGTGGAGAACTCGATGACATATGTGGCTGTGTTGGTGAAGCAGTTCAGCACGATCAAGAATACTGGAAGCCGTATGTCTTTTGGAATCTTTGAGCGAGCCTTGGTTCCAGCGGTCTCGGTGATTGCAGGTGTTTTCTCCTTGCAACTGTCACCCTCATCAAAATATTCACCTTCATCTCGCAGCACACGTTTTGCACCAGTGCGGCCCACAATGTGAGGCATCGTCGCCAAGTTTGTTCCAAAGTGGTGGTGAAAATCTTGGCCAGCTTCTGACAAGGCTGTCATACGAGACATGGCAGTGAACACTGTTTTGGCAGTCAATGCTGTTACCGAGGTGCCCAAGGTAGCAGTGGAGTTTCCACTCACAAAGTTCCGCCTGTTGCGTGACGTCCTGCTTCCCCTTCCGCCAGCAGATGTGATAGATAGATGTTTTTTGAGTGCATCAGCCTTATCTTCTCCAACCTCAAGTGACTCAAGGACAAGGTCTGCTGGTGGGTTGTCCTCTTGAACGACTCCTGGTAAGACAGCCCAGAGGGCTCCATTTGCACCACTGGCTGCATCTTTATTGGGAGTCCTTGTCGAACTTTCCACTTGATACTCCTCAAAATTCTCTGAGAAGGTTAAGTTTGCGACTTCTGCACCACTGGCTGCATATGTATTGAGAGTCCTTGTCGAACTTTCCATCTGATACTCCTCAAAATTCTCTGAGAAGGTTAAGTTTGCGACTTCTGCACCACTGGCTGCATATGTATTGAGAGTCCTTGTCGAATTTTCCTCTTGATCCTCCTCAAGCTTCTCTGCGAAGGCTACTTTTGTGACTTCTGCACCACTGGCTGCATCTGTATTGGGAGTATTGGGAGCCCTTTTCGAATTTTCCTCTTGATCCTCCTCGATCTTCTCTGGCTCTTTCGCTGGAAACCAAACCTCCATGAAAGACTGCCTCATTGAAGGCTGAATGGCCAGCATGAAAAGGAGCAGTGATTGACAAATGGTGTGAAAAGTGGCAGTACCTTTCCAGCTAAAGAAGTCGTAGGCAATTCCACCTATAGTGCAGGCCGAGGCGACGCAGATGGTGTAGACAGACAACGAAGTTGATGCTGCCTGTCTTGCCTGGACTTCTGAGTTGCCAAAGGT
Source organism: Breviolum minutum Mf 1.05b.01 (assembly GCA_000507305.1). Classification (NCBI taxonomy): domain Eukaryota; class Dinophyceae; order Suessiales; family Symbiodiniaceae; genus Breviolum; species Breviolum minutum. The sequence goes on along the minus strand of DF243570.1, from coordinate 19,784 downwards.
ATCAAATGCAAGGCCTTCGATAGCACAAGTTGGATCGATGGTGAAGACTACCAGTATCTCGGCAAACACAGCCCACTCCTGGTCGAAGTAGATAAGGCCCAGAACTGCAAATGTCAAGTGGATAACAGCAAGCGGCACTATCAGCCAGTAGCCAGCCGCCAATTGCATCTGTTGAGTCAACACCCGAAAGCAAAAGCCAAGACCTTGTGCAAGACCAGCCCGCACCACAGGCCAACCATTTTCTTGGAAGTAAAGGGTGTAGGCTGGCCAAAGGAAGCCATTGAGAAGACCATTGAGGGCAGGCAGGATGAGACAAACTACCGCATAATTCAAGTCGCATGGCAGAGACTCAAAATCTTTATCATGGTCAAAGTCCAAAGCGTCAAAGTCATCACCCATGACGAGACAATCAACCGGCCGAACACGACAAGCGAGAGCCCGTGCAAAAAATTGAGCCAGCTTTTTTGGTGAAAATGCGGAAGCATGACCAAGCACTCCCGACCTCCAAACCACTTCTTTAAGCAACCGCGGACCTGAACAACTACAAAAAGTCGAAAGGATACAACATCCTGTTTGCTTACCGGGAGGCTTTATGCATGAGCTTCAAGAACACGCATGAACACACTCCACGGACTCCACTTCACATCATCCAAGTGCATTGTGCCCTCTCATTTAATGACCAGCAGCCATTCAAGTTGTGGAACAACTTGACCGGCATAGCATATTCCAGTGAATGCAGGCACCCTGTCACAAGGTGCAAATGCTTTTTTTGGTGACAGAAAGGCAGCGTTCCCCAGCAAATTGCAACAATTGGGCAGACTTCAAAAACCAAAAGGGTAATTATGGAGCAGCCAAGAGTCAAAGAATGTCATTCCAGGCGTCTCAACTGCTTGGGTTTGATGCTTTGTGTGGTTCAAATATTGAAAAAAAAGACACATTTTCGGTATTTATATAAGTAGATCTATCTGCAGATATCACAAGTTTCTATGATATACACAACAAAGCCTGTTGTTGATATATACTATATTTATAATCTATACATAAGTGAAAATATAATTTCATTGCTTCTCAAATTTGACTGGATCACGTAGCACATTAACGTGTATCAACATGTATACTTGTAATGACAAGTACAAATAATTGATATTATCACTAACACATCACCCGAGTGCAAAGGTAAAAATAGGTCTACCGGTCTATCTATGTTTAAGTGATCCGAGCGATATAGAGCAAATGTGTACATAAAAAATTGTAAACTATATTTGAATGCAAAGTATCTAATAATATGCTGTGTTGTGTGGTCTGAAAAATCCAGCCTGTGCGGATCGGGCTGACAGAAATTGATCCGGAGCGGGCTCGCCTGCGTCGATGGACCCCGAGTTGACAGGATGCTGCCGAAGATCGACAGGCCCTACAGCTGCCTCATCACTCACAGCACCGGTCCTATCCAGAAAATTCAAAGAATCTGGAGACACCGAAATGAGGTGCTCTTGCTGGTTCTTTCATCAAATTATAACCTCAAGCTTGAACTTTTGGATGATTGAAACGGGCACGGTCACGTTTATGAATCAAACTCCAGCATCACCAAAGAGCGCTCAGGCACATCAGAACGCCCCAATTCACGCCCCTGAAAATGAACGCATGGGAAGAAATTGCTCGCCCAAGAATTTATTTTTCGGTTTTGATTCGGAGTGCATTTGAAAATGCTTTTCGGGGTGACACCCAGTTCTATTCCTTTTTATTACCTTGAATTCGCCTAAGCTACATGTTCTTTGCAGTTTGGAAACAGAGTCTAAAGGTAAAAAGCAAGAAGCACCTGGCAATCTCGTCTATCTTGCCTCCAAGCCTGAAGGCCGCGACGAAGGCTAGCCTACACTGTTTCAGAGGTCTGCATCATCTTGATCCAGGAAAAGCATCTTCCCAGCAACCCAAAGTATCTCCAAAACCTACAGAATTCCATGCCCGTTGATTTCATATCTGAGATATACCTCAGCTTTGAGCCCTACAGAAACACGAGAAACACAACGTACCCAACCTGGTTGGTAGCCACAAACGAAGGTGTGCTCAGTGTTTGAGCCACCCAACGCTGCAACCGAAACCTCAATCTCGATACTGAACCATCCAGCAAACTGAAGGGTCTTGATTCATGTGCAAGCGAAATCAACAACCACTGTTAATGAGCACTAAAAAACACTTCATGAATACCTCAAACTCTTTTGAACATTTCAGAATCAACCTCTTTTGAAGACAAAACAAAAAAAACAAAACAAAACAACACTTCATTCGAAATCTCTCCTTGGGAAAATTCCTTCAAACTTCAAACGCCATGGAATTCTGAGCCTTTTTTCCAGGTGAAGGTTCAGGAACGCCCAAATGACTCAGCTCCAAGAATCTATCCTGTACGTATTTTTGTTTTCTTTCCAGTTTTTTGGTATTGAAAATATCTGAAAATCCTGGACCCAATGACTCTAAGAATATATCAGTGAACGTAGTGAACATGGGTCTTTGATGAATTTTGGTGAGAAGGCAATCATGAGCTTGATGTGCTGGATGATGTTGAAGTTTTAGTTGACGTTTGTTTTTTCCTGAAACACTGAATCTGGAAAACGACAATCACTTATTTTATTCAATGGTTTGGGAATCATTAACAAAGAGTATACATCGAGTGACCAGCAACAGTTCAGATCTGCATCAGTTCCATTGTGCGTTTTCAGACGACTTATAGTATGATATCTAGTACGTAAAGTGTACAATGTACAGTGCACATTTTATTGTAACCACAATACAAAATGAAACCAATTTGAATCAACGATGGCAGCAAAAGGGTCTTTGTTACTTCGATGTCTTCCCCCTCCCTTTCAAGGCTTCTCAATGTGGGCCACCTCCCACCCGAGCCCAGCACGATGGCTGCATAGATCACCACCAAGTCCCTTGCACCAGAGACATTCTTCTAGTTAAGGCTAAGTACTAAGTTGTGCATATAAAGTCATATATTAATTAGTCAGAGTCATATTATGTTGTATTAGTATATGCAAAGGAAACAATTCACCGCAAGGCACAGCCTAGACTGAATATTTATTGGAACTTGGAGCCCTATGCTTCAATCTTGAGGACTGAGCTTAGCATCAAGGTTTTGTCAGAAACCTTTGCGGAGATGTTTCGAAAGCTTTCCAAAGAATCAAAACCCCATCACCAGTGGATTATGATGGGATTCTGGGACAATGGAAGGTGAAAGATGGTGAAAGCATGAAAGGCTGGATTGGAAGTAACAGTGAACAAATGCTAAAACCGACCACTGGAGATCTGTTGGCAAACAATGGTACCTAGAGCCTTAGAGAAAAACGGAATGAGAGGTGCCGCATGTCCTTCAGAACTTGTGATGTTTTCATGTCGTCAAACCCCTGACAGAACCCAGTGAATTCAGGGTCGATGACACCGCTGTGCTATGTGACGATGCATCATGAGAAGTCCGTCCATGTGGACTTCTGTGGGTACCCAAAAAAAAATCGAGATCTCCTCACCTGGAGCACCCACTTTCGCACGGACGCGTTGACCTCAAAGAGATCATTCAAAGCGGTTTGCAGCTTACAATGGCTTCCCAAAATGATTTTCGTGATCCACCATTTTGGACCATCAAATAGTGGCCATTTTTTCTGAGAGAAATGCTCCAATTTTTTCAAACATCTCTTGGGAGATATCGGATATTCACCAAGCTTTCGTTGGATTCTCGGCCTCCGCACCTCAGCAGGAGCCGTTCACCTCGTTTTTTTTGGCATTCAAACGTTCCCGTCTCCGTGGCCGTATACCCCACTGCACCGTTGACCGTCGTGATTTTTTTCAGTTGAAAACTCTTCAAAACCGGCTCGAAATGGGTTCCAACCAGCATTCATGCGACTTGTTTTCGAAGGAAATCATGCAGTTCTGTACAGGTGAAGGATGTCCTTTGCCCAACACGTTGGTTGGAACAATGCTCCTGTTTCGATTTTGAGATGCAAACCCTTGATTTTCGGACTGCACGGATTCAGGGAGCATCCCAAGGGATCTAAGTGTCAGGTGGAATCGCCTCTGGATCATTCTCATCCAGCTGCATTCAGCTTCGCAACTCTCAATCTTTGCTCACTTCGACGTCCTCAAGCAGCACAGAGTCGAGTTCAGAGTTCAAAATGGTTGATGATGATGATGATGATGATGATGATGATGATGATGATGATGATGATGATGATGATGATGATGATGATAATGATGTTGATGATGATGCTGATGATGATGATGTTGATGATGATGCTGATGGTGGTGGTACAAATGAACCGTAAAATTATGTAAGTGGAAATCAGTTTGTATGCAAAGACAAGCAGCAAAAGATACTCAAAAAGCTTTCTGAAATTCTCAGCGATTCACTTGTCTTTCATTTTATCCACTTCACTCAAAGGAAAATTAAGCTCCCGTTTTAAGAATTCCATTGGATAAAGAAACTCAGAAATCTCAGAAACCTCGGGTTTCAGTCTCTCCCCAAACTCCACCCCCCCCTGCAAGTCCTCACCACCCTCTGTCGGCTCGATGGGTTCCATGAGCTCCGGTGTGTTGACAGGTTGAGGCCGTCGTTCCAGGATGAGTTCACGGATCAGCAGGAAGGACTGGAGACCACCTGACCCCGGACCATAAAAAAAGTCAAAAACCATGAGGTCCCATCAACAGGATGGTGTCTTCCAGTGCGATTTCTGGAACTGTTTAACTTGAGATGTGTTGGGATGCAGATTTTTCTCTCTTGATTTCTGGTGATTGCATGTGTTTATAGATGATGAAGCATTCCATTGGGGCGCTTTCAGGAGTTCACGAACAATTTTCCAGAAGTTTTCCACAAACCGTTTCATGACAACGCAAAAACATGAACAATTCCAAGCCGATCCGACTGAACTGGCTGGATGATGATCATGATATGTCGTCTGACCTGCTATTGCCACGATGACGGTGATCACCACAATCAACGTGACCTGGACTTCTTCCTCGGCCGGATGGGCATGTGGTGTGTGATGTTGAGGTGCGAGTTTTGAAACCAAATGAAATCAGTGCAGGTTCCCAGCACATCCGTAGCACTGACTTTTCTTGAGATTTGAAAAATGTTTAGCAACATTGCATGATGAACATGCGCACAGTTAAAGGTTGCAAGGCTTGACCAAGAGTCGGAATGTGCCCAATGAATTTCGTTGGCCAAGCACATAGTTGTCAAATTGACAACGAGCAAGGCCATGACCAAGAGACCGAGTTCAATCTTATTCCACTGGTCCTGGCAGTCGAGAAGCCGTAAATCACAGCAAGGGTTGGCCACAACATTGTTTTTCATTGTCTTTCCCAAAACATTGGCGAAGTTCTGGTAAAAAAATGCTCTGAAACAGCCCTTCAAAAACAGTCTTCTCACAAGGCAGCCTTCTGACACAGCCCTTCCTTTCAAGACAGTCTTCGAACTACTTCGAACATGGCCCTTGCCAAACAGCTATCTAACTTGCTGTACCCCTTCCACCATGTTATTTAAATAAAGCACGGATTTCTACACGCCATCTTCCATGCTTTCGGGATATCTGGCGTCTAGTTTTTGACCTCGCTGACCTGCACCAACATTTTCAAACTTCAACACGCCTTGGTGTACGGTGCCTGGGTTGCATGGAGGCCAAACGATGCCATCAGGACGAAGCTGAAGAATCCCATCCTTAGCTCGTTCAATCACCTGGACTTCCAGTTCTTCCAAGGGGCACTTGTCACTTAATACAAATGTTGTCTCGGAGCCGATATGATGAATTTGTTGGTGTCTTGTTGTCATGTTCACCTTTGTTCCAAGGAACTGCGTAGATGGATTCAGAGTAATCGGGAGGGTCACGTTTATCATCTTCAACAGCATTTTTCTTACCAACCTTTCCACCTGCCAAGGGCTTGGCTACAAACCATCCGTCGCAACTTACAACCCAAAAAAAACATGGGATTCCAAATACATGTGGGAGTTGGGATTAGTTGTGTATCAAGAATGCTTCAAGTTTCCCCAATTTGTTGGAGTTCGAAAGGAAAATCGTTCAACAGAATGCTTTTTTGATCCCTGCTTTTCCCAAACCGCTGCCCACCCTGGCCCAGAAGCCTCCCATGTTTCAAAGCCTTTCCGATAGGATCGCGTCAAGAAACGCCTCAGGAAAAAAAAACACGTGCAGAAAGTGATGTGATTCCGCTGGGTCAGAAGATTCAGCTGAACAACAGAAATTCACGTGAAACCCACAACTGACAACATGCCTTTCTCAAAATCCTTTCTGAAAAAGATAGCAACAAAACCCCAGAATTCAAGATGGCCAAGCAACACCTGGGGCTCATCCTTGAGGCTCTTGTCTTGGGTCATTCGAATCCATGAGCCTGGTCCGACCTGAGTTTTGTGCACCATGGTTTTTTCCAGCTCCGCTTCCAAACGTCATCCAGGAAATGCCAGATCGCAAATCCATAGCAGTCATGATTCCGACCTTTTAAACATAACAAACAAGCACTTCAAGCACTTCAAGCACTTCCTTGACAAACAGGAATGATTGATGCGCTTCGACATGATTTCCCAAACAACTCGCCATATATCAGCACTAAACCCAAGAGTCGGTACCAGGGTAAGGTGGTCATGCAGTGTTGGATGCTACTATGATACCATTGAACTCCATCATGTCCCGTTGTCCAACAGTCTAACCCCAAACTCCCTTCAAAAGCAAGCCGCGGCAAAGCACAAGATGATGGCTAACACAGCGATGGTCATCCCAAAAAATGGGTTGGCGCCCGCCAAACAATGCGCCTGACCGAGACGCTGAAGTTACGTCGACATAACGTATAAAAAAAAAGTAGCAGTAGTAGTAGTAGTAGTAGTAGTAGTAGTAGCAGTAGCAGTAGTAGTAGTAGTAGTAGTCGTAGTAGCGGTAGGGGTAGTGGTAGTGGTAGTGGTAGCGGTAGTGGTAGTGGTAGTGGTAGCTTCAGCGGTAGCGGTAGCGGTAGCGGTAGCAGTAGCAGTTAGCAGTTAGCAGTTAGCAGTTAGCAGTTAGCAGTTAGCAGTTAGCAGTTAGCAGTTAGCAGTTAGCAGTTAGCAGTTAGCAGTTGGCAGTTGGCAGTTAGGAGTTAGGAGTTAGGAGTTAGGAGTTAGGAGTTAGGAGTTAGGAGTTAGGAGTTAGGAGTTAGGAGTTAGGAGTTAGGAGTTAGGAGTTAGGAGTTAGGAGTTAGGAGTAGGAGTAGGAGTAGGAGTAGTAGTAGTAGGAGGAGGAGTAGTAGTAGGAGGAGTAGTAGTAGTAGGAGGAGTAGTAGTAGTAGACATAACTTGAATATTACCGTTTCTATTCGTAGGATGATTTTTTCTTATTGTAGGAAGTTTTCTGCTGTGGGAACCACAGTGTCTTGGCCTGACCCAATGGTGCCGGTTCCATCCTGTAACAAATCCTTGGAAGGCCAACATCAAGTCTAAAGAAAAACCTGTGGGGTGCTCAAATCATTTTGAATCCCTAAGCTGCTCAAATCTGAGTCTACAAGTGAGACCAAACGAAGCAAGCCCACCACTAGCAACTCGAAAAAGACTCTGGTGAGTTCATGTGTTCACCACCACTTATCATCATGAAATCAAACTTGAACGTGTCTTGAATTGCACAAACAGTTTGTTTCCAGATATGTAAGCAAAATCCACGAAAATCCTCTTCATGACTTTACTTACCGGATCCTCAAGTCTGAATTTCACCAAGATGTTCTCATGATTGATTTCAAACAAAATCAGTGAAGGCCAGCATCAGGTAGGCTCCAAAGGCTGAGCAAAACTTTGGAAGGAAGCAGTTGATGCCCACCACGAGAGCCACTCGCGGCCCAGACTTTAGTGCCAAACATAGCCTCAGAATGAAACACACAAAACTATACCTATCATCCTATCATTGCCCATCTCTCCTCATCTAAGATCTGAAACTGATGGCCCTGATGGTAACTTGGCTTCCAACGAAGATTGGCGATGTCAGAATGCCATTTCTATTGGAGGGAACATAAGTAATCCCGTTTAAAATTCAAAGACCCTAGAACGGACGAAGTAAGGAATGGCATATGGGGAATTTTGATTTTCAGCGGTTCAAGTTCAAGTTCCACGAGTTCAATTGGCGTTGCATCCCAAGATGCGTGAGCACCACGTAGACCGATGAAGAAAGCACTTGAGATAAGACCAGTGTTGGCTCCAGGCCCAGATATCTCGGATGCAGTTTTGCAAATTGCCAAAAATCCTTTTGGAATGCCACGAAGAAAAGAAGATTCTTCAAACTTCAAACATTATTCATACAAGCTTGTCAACAAGGCAACTGCCTCAATATGCACCCTGTCGAGACAGTTGTGGCACTTTCGCCAGCATCGCCGGCCTGTCAAACAATGAAACTCTAAAAAATCAGCAAATAAAATTTGGAGCAGGGAATGGGCGAGAACGCCTAGCCTTGTAAGAAAATTGAATGATATTAAGCTTTGTTAAGCCAAACAAGTGTCAAAGGACAATTTGAGGTCCTCACATATCACATGAAGCGGAGAAGTTAAAGGTTCATTTCATCATTGACTTTAACAAATTCCGCATCACCAGCTATACCACGGTACTATTCAAATACAAAGAATAAAAACAAAATGCAGGTCGATGGTATGCAAAGTGGCCGGCCTGAACAGGGAAAGAGATGAAGGTGAAAATTTGCTGGAGCCTTTCGAGCTGGTGCTCGAACGTGGCTGTATTTCTCAGTGCCACCAGCGCTGGCGCCGTCACGGCAGCGAATGCCATGAGCTGGTTGAGGTAGACAGTACCTCGGATGTACGGATGACCTGCAAATGATTGATGTACATTGTATATACTACATATATGTAATCTCTATATGATAACATAATGAAGTTCCATTTACACTTGCATATCATAACTATCACTTTATAGCTCAAATAAAGATACGAGTTGCTAATCAGTTTAGTCAAACTCTTCAGGTCCACAACTGCAACATACTTCAGCAACTCATAACAACTCAATGGCAACCGAGAGCTGTTTGGACTCGGAACAGGTCAATTCGAGGAAATCATCAAGAGGGGCTGTTCTTGTTTTTGTCTTGTTGCATTTTGAAATGTGGCCTGCCTTTCATGGCATCCATTTTTGACATGTTTTGTACAATGACAAGGTTCTATTTTTGTTTTGCCTGCCAGCACTGACGACGCCAGCCTCAGGCAAAGCCGGCGGACCACGGTGACGAAACTGCGGCTGTCCACCGAAGACCGCCGGGATGAACCACAGTGACTGTTCACAACGCTGCCAAGACACCGCTGAAACGATGAAAATCACAGCATCGCTTGCAAAGAAAAGGAAATAATCCTTGACTTTCCACCATGTGCCTTTGGCCTGAAACCACTGATTCGGCTGATACACATGTCGGAAGCTACACTGTGACCCTGCACAAACGACAATCTCTACCTATGCAAGACCACCATGTTCATCGAGATATTCTTCACATTTCTTCACTGCATAATGCACAAAGCCAAGATGCACATTTAAGGCATATGAACACGTTGCTGTTGGATCGTGCACAATCATTCGTGCATTTGGCACATCCAACATCTTCGTAGCCTGGGACAAGTGCGTGGGCTTTGATACTCAATCATAAAGTTTGACAACTGGACAAAAATGCTTGCACATGTTTCCATTCAAGCCTTCAGCGCACATCTCGGTCGATGCGTTTGAAGAGACTTTGCCGCCTTCACAGGCAAGGGAATTTGGGCACCGCCAGGCCCTGCTGATGTTCTTCTGTTGGAGCATCATGCCTCAATCACAGTCACTCCGCAAATCGTACAAAGTTGGCTTGCGACATTCGTATTGGCCTCAAGTTCAGGCAAAAAAAAGTACAAAGTTCTTCTGCTCCACAACTTTTTCTTACCAAGCAGCCCGGCAACATCTGGATAGCAGTGGCATTGCATATCCTTGCGCCGTCCGGGCACGGTACGCAGTGCTGGACCGCGCTGCGATTGGTGATGGTCTTTTCCGTGATGTTCTTCACGAAGACCGAGCCCGGATCGCACTTGGTGCATCCAATGCCATCACTTCCGTTGTAGCCTCCGAAAGCTTCATCGCAGTCCATGTCCTGGACCGTGGACTCCTGACACTTCGACAAACGAGGGAAGCGAAGGTGGATCATGGTGGATCTGGATCTGACATTGTGTCACTTGAAGCGCCAAGGAACTTCGGATGACCAAGATATCGATGCTTCGGAGCCAGTGACGTTCAAGTGGGTCACCTTGACCACATTCGCCCTGGAAGGAAAGGATAATCCAAAATGCGCATGTATCTTTTGACAATATTTCTGCATGTCATTCCTTCTTCGTTGGGTTTCAACTTGTTGGACAAAAATGACGAATCTGATGATATTTGCAGAGTTTCTTTTCTTTGAAGTCTTGCAGAGTCGAGTAGCAAAGTTCCCGCCATGGGGCCTGATTTGTGGCGGACTCGTCTGATTGAAGATGCCGCTACCTGAACGCATGCCCAACACGGACAAACATACCGAAATGGCAACATGCATGTCACCACCGCAGCAGCAGCAACAACAACAACAACAACAACAACAACAACAACAACAACAACAACAACAACAACAACAACAACAACAACAACATACCCAGCATACCCAACATACCCAACATACCCAACACACCCAACATACCCAACACACCCAACATACCCAACATACCCAACCTACCCAACATACCCAACATACCCAGCATACCCAACATACCCAACATACCCAACATACCCAACACACCCAACATACCCAACATACCCAACACACCTTTGTTTGACCGAGGCTCTCATTGTCACTTCGCCACTCGAAAGCAGCATGCCAGCTCCAGAAGACGTTGATACAACAAACTCTGTGGCATTAAGACGTGCGCCCTGGTGGGCTGCCATGAGGAAGGAGTCTACTTTGCAGTCTTGGATGTGAAAAGTACCACCGTCGATGACCCAAGCTGCTACGCTAATCACTTCTGAGCCTTGGGAAAGAAAAACTCGGCTGCCCAACATCTTTCACTGGACAATCTTTGAGCATTATATGAAACATATCCCTTATCAAACTCAAGTAGAGCTACTGATGACTGTATGTTGTCTATACATGGCTATACTACACACGATGTTCGAATTCTATTTCCAGATAACAAACTCGCTTGATCGCTTGTGACCACTTGACTCTTGACGTCACTGGTTGCAAAGGAGGCGCTGGCAGAACTGTTGTACACCGTCATGTCTCCGCCAGTCTGTTCCAAGTGGGACGCCTGTAGCGCCTTAGATGTCGCTGTTGAGAACTTGACACTCGCCACATTGACTCTTAGTCTTAGTTCTTTTGCCCGTGCGCTCTTGAAGATGTTTGCACATTCCGGCTACTTGGCCAAGACGCCGCACTTCGGTCACCTGCAGTCCTTAAGTTGAAGGTCGACGTTTGAACCGAAAAATGGAATCTAGTCTACATCATTCTACATCGATGCTTTGTGGAGATTGCAGAGCTTGCTTGTTAGTTTGAGGCGTTCACCAGCAAGTTGTCTGTTGACACTGAAGCAAGAATGGGCCCACAATTTGGAAGTGGCCAGTAACTGAAGTAGCTGCCACGTCTGCCATATCTGATACTTCGAACCCAATTCTGCACTCTACACATTTCATGGATAGCACTTCACTCTTCACCACTGCTTTCTGAGCGTCGCCAACTCGAACATCAACGAAGCATTTGTCAGGCTCATATTGGCGCTAGTCAAAATGCCGCCACCTTCTCGCTGGGCATGACCTTAAGCAAAAAAAAAGACTCGCGGCGTCAATCCAAGGCCAATCGGATGTCAATCCTTCCGATTTTATCCAATTCTTCATTTTCAGAGGCATTTCATTCCACAACACTTATGTCTCAGTGCTTTGATCGGATCTCATTTGCACACCTTCACCTGGCTAAACAAACAGTCCAGTCACATTGGCTGAAGCTCGCCGTGGCATTGGCAAAGACTACATTGCCAACAACAAAGAGGCCACCTCGTCCACAAGGCTGGACAGACACGACCCTCAAACGATCTTAAGCTGTTTGACATCTCTATGGGCAGTGCACCTCCAAAATATTTGGCGGATGAACTGCTCATGGAGAGGCTTCCTCCGGAGATTATGAAGCTGCCTGTGACGTAAATCCCACCTGCGGCGCGGAGGCCAAACTACTTGGCTGCCAAAATCCACCCGAAAACTCGATACTTCCTGCAAGGACTGGAGATATCCGAAAACACAACACCAACAGAACGCTGGACAACAGCGTGTTCAAATTTCTGCACCCACCGAGGAGAAAGTACCTTTTCTGTCTTTGTTTCTTGTTTTGAAGGGAAGTAGAGCAGGTGGTATCCCCAACAGCTGGTGTTCAAGAGCAACCCTGGAGGTTTGACGAGAAGATAATTTCAAATGGACACAGGTGAGGAGTACAAGAAACATGAGGGTGGTGGATTCCTGTCAAGAAAAGCTGCAAGATTTCACATGAGCCCTTGTCGCGAGCGCAACAAGAACGCCATTCCGAAAAAAGATTCAAATAGAGCAACTCCGGCAGACGCGGAATGTAGACCCCGCCACGAACCGCCATCCCATGAAGGGCCATGTGCAGGAAAGGAAAGCAAGCAGCAAGCAAAAAGACGGAACCTGTCTCTTATTTGAAGCAGGTGTGTTGTATTTCCTCGTACCCTTGCAGAAACAACGACAACCTGTTGCCCGATCAGGCACGCCCAAAGAAGCAAGAATAAGCAGGCGACTTCGTAGGTGACTCTCTGTCTCCCTGGCATGTATCAATGTGGGAAATATTTGGCTTAAGTTATCGTGAAAAAGTTCACAGAAAAAACAGGGCAATGCCTGAATTTTGCATCATTTGTTTGTCTTGTGAATTGCGTTTTGGTTGCTTGACTGTGTTCTCTTTGGACATACTGTACCCTTTTGCGCAGAGGCTGAACTATGGAATGTGAATACTGACGTGGACGTGTTGAGCATCTTGGAAGTTCTTACAAGTTGCCCTTTACCACCCGAGACCTCTGCTCTGGACTTGCTGTTCTTGAAGAGTAGAAAAGAGACCGTAACCAGTACCTTTCTTTAAACCTTTTCTGATTGAACCTGCACCTGGCCAGGCCCAAAGATCATGGAGAACCTACCGCCACTACCGAAAGTCTCTTTCACTCATTGCGTCATATTATTTTGTAGCAGTGCTTGCAATTGTCTCAAAAGACCCTCTACCGCTGCACCAACAAAAACATACTCAGAAACAGAGACAATCTCAAGCAGAAAGGACTATATACAAACATTAATTGGCAATCAAGCTTTGTCGCAACTATCGATGGAAGTCTCTTCAATTCTTTTCGATTTTCAGACCCTAGAGTAGATCTCCCAGAGCCTACCACCATCTCAAAATCGTGCCAAAGACCCCGGAGGAACTCCTGAGCATGGCACCTCCATTGTACTTCGCGGACGACGCTGAGGTTTCTATCTTTCCTCGAGAGTGCTCGAAGTTTTGATTCACGAAAATCCCACCTGCGGCGTGGAGGCAGAACTTGGTATCCAGATTGCAACTGCAACTGCGCTGGTCTGAAAATATTGGAAGAATAGAACTGCACAACGGGCCACATTACATTCCTAAAAGTGCAGATATTGCCATTGCAAGGAGAACAACAACTACAAACATCAAGACTTGAACCAATTGGTAAACAAGTTTTGTTGCAAATATTGATGGCAAATTATGAAAATCTATGGAAATCTCTTCAATTCTTTTCGATTTTCAGACCCTAGAGTTGATCTCCCAGAGCCTCTTTCATCTCAAAATCCCGCCAAAGACCAAAGAAGAACTCCTGAGCATGGCACCTCCATATTGATTCGCCGACGCATTTGAAATTATGATGTTTCCTCCCAAGTGTTCGAAGTTGTGGTACACATTAATCGCACCTGCGGCGTGGAGGCAGAACTTGGTATCAAGATTCCAATTGAAACTGCACTGGTCTGAAAATATTGGAAGAATAAAACTGCAGAACGGGCCACATGCAAGTCCCAAAAGTTCTTCAACCATTCCCAAGGATTACCATACCTGTTCAATCCTGTTCATCCTTTGATTCAATAGGTAGGCAGAGACCAAAGGTTGTCAAAGTGAAAAAAGCGACACTCCATCATTGACGTCACTTGTCATGAACTATCTGTCTACTATCTTGCATCAAATGTATAAACACACCACAAAATCAGAAACGGGGATGAACTCAAACAGCCACCCTGCTCCCTGCTCACATAAGGGACAGGAAAAACTACAAAACATCAAGACTTGAAGCAATTGGCAATCAAGCTCTGTCTCCAACATTGATCGCGAATTATGGAAATCTCTTCAATTCTTTTCAATTTCAGACCCTAGAGTTGATCTCACAGAGCCCACAGCCATCTCAGAATCCCGCCAAAGACCCAAGAAGAACTCCTGAGCACGGCACCTCCATCGTGCTTCGCCAACGACCCTGAGATTTGGATCTCTCCACCTGAATTGGCGAATCTTTTGTCCACATAAATCCCACCTGCGGCGTGGAGGCAGAACTTGGTATCCAGATTCCAACTGTCACTGTGCTGGTCTGAAAATATTGGAAAAATAGAACTGCACAACGGGCCACATTACATTCCTAAAAGTGCAGATATTGCCAGGATAACAACACCTATTCAATCCTGTTCATCCTTTGCCAAAGGCCAAACTCCAGGGTTGAAGTCAGATGTCTTGAAAAGTCAGCAACACTGGCCCACACATAACATGACTGTCGACCATATTGTGTCATCACGTGCAGCAACAAAAACATTGTTGAGAAAACAAAAAATTGTCACCCTTTGCTTCTGGATTTCAAGGCAAGCACGGTCCCCAGTCATCAAGGTGACAAAAAACAAACTATTAGCATTGTCACAACATGTCAGGCTCCAAAAGCCACTTGACCAGTCATAACACAAACATCTTAAACAACCTGAAACACTAAAACTGACTCTCCATCATCAACCAGAAGGAACCGGTCACAAATACTTCAAGCCCGAGGTTCCACCATGCGTCGCGCTGCAGTTGTGAATGCTGAGATTGCCCGTGACAGTGAGATTGCCACGGACGCAAATCGCACCACCAAAAGCATATGAATCTTTGGCCACGTTGTGGCAGTCCGCGAAGTGCATCTCTGCAGAGGACTGGATGAAGGCATCTTCTCGAAACCAAAAACACGGCCCTTCCAAGGACCCCAAGCCCTTCACAGAGAGCTTGCCCTCGAAGCGTGCAGTCTTCGAGAAGAGCAGCGGTGCACTTAGGAGCAGCGTGGCTCCTTGGTGGAGCATCGAAAAATGATCCATGGCAGTAGGAAGACTGCGAAAATATCATCCTATCAAACGTGTCAAATTGCAATGATCCAACCTCTCTCATTCACAAATTACTAAAGCACTTGAGCAGAGTCTTCCCATGGCTGGTTTCGGCTTTTTCGAGTTTTGGAGCTCCAAGGTGCCAACAACATGCAAACAACTGAGGTCCCTGCCATTCGAGCTGATGTTGCATGCTTCCGGGATCTTAAGTTGCTGTGTGACCTGTAGGTGTGACAGGGCACCACAGGCCATAAGTCGAGTTTTATTACAATTAGAATGAGACAGGCCAAAAAAGTAAATCTGATTTCATCACAATTCATCGCGTGAAAGCGGTAATTCGTGGAAGATCTCATGACCCCAGGATCCAGGTATGTCATCTATATGAGCGGCTGATTGATTTATCATTCTTTCTGCATGCGGTAATTGCTGAACTCGCTTTTTTGATCTCGTTCGGATGCAAAACCATCTCGTTTTGCCGGGTGGGGTTTCGGGTGCTATTTGCATAAAAGGCGCCTCGTACCCGCAAACGTGTATGTAAATCATTGTAACAGAGATCGGTAGTTACTCATTTTAGCTGCGGACCACCTCGTTTTACATGCTTTTGGACATGCCATGCAAAAACATGGCACTCGTTCCACTGGCGGACCACCTAGTTTCCCATACACATGTACATTTCCAGCCACTACAGACCCTATCAAACTGTGGCACCTCTTACCCTTAATTGATCGTCTGCTCATATGTGCATCTGAAAAACCTAAAGCATTTTTAAAGAAACAAAATGTTCAGCTGTACTTAATCCGATGTCATCCATCCACTAAACCTTGCAATTTCAATACACCCATCCTCCCAACCAGCATTTACCACGCTTCTCCGGTGCCTTGTAGGTTCTAGACTCCAAGTGCAGCGTTCCATTACTGCACTGTGGCAGCTCCAAAGGCTTGGACTCCTTTCAAGCAGCACTCTGATAAGCACATGGCGAATGAATTAAGATTATGCAGTATATATGTCGAGTGTTCAATTGTAGTCATAATTCATCATAAGTTTCATCATAATTCATATATTTCATTTTACATCTTCCAACATCTCCTCTGGCATGCCCAGCAAAATAAAAAGATATCACAAGATCTCAATAGGTTTTCTTCCGTTTGAGCTCCGGACCTTCTTCGGCAAAGCCGTCTTCAACGGATCTGCCTTTGGACTCTCTGAACTGTCGACCAGTTGGGCCGACAGCTCGGTGAAACTGGTGTCGTTGTGAACTTTCGAGGGCTTCACCACCTCAGAAACCGTGACAAGCTTTCCTCGAAACCAATCCACATCAAGGGGATAAGCCCACAAGCAATGGTGAATTACATCCACGTGTGAGGATTTATGAAGAATTTTTTTCAAGAAAGTTCATTGCTTTGAGTTTCGGGCAGCTGCATCGTCTGGGGATTGATCCTGGATCAAAGGTGCCACCTGTCCAAATCAGATCTTTCGGAGATATCATGACTTCTGGCAAAACATGCTGAGCACATCTGGCCTCAACTCCTCTTCGGGCGAGCACCTGGAACACCTCGAGTATCAAATGAGACTCGGACGTGGAAACATGTGACGACATAAAGATGCATGATGCATGCATAAAAATCGAAGGCATCTGCCGATGTCTTGGCACCCCAGCCATGTAAAGAAAGGTCACGCTTCTGAACATTTTGAAACCTGCTTGGAGTTGCTGGAACTCTTGTAAGGCCAAGTATGAATGCATCACTTGGACACAAAAACGTATAGATTTTAGATTCTAGAGATTTCTAGAGTCGATCTCGATCCAACGAAGAACTCTACATTCATACTTCATCTTACGAAACAACAGCACCAGTATCACCTGAGGTGGTGGCGTAGAGAATCTCGAAGGAAGATTGGAGAGACAACGGCCAGTTGTGTTGAAGCTTCGAAGCTGTAAAGCTTCTATGGCTGCAGAACCACAAAGCAAAGTGTTGGTTCCGGCAGTGCGAGGAACAGTTGAGATCCGCATAAGTTCCATTGTGTGCATTTTCAGAGGACTTATAGTATGCTATCTAGTATTAGTCTGTAAAGTGTAAAATGTGCAGTGTACAGTTTACAATAACCACAATACAAAAGTGCTGTAGTCACACCAAAGTCCAAGAAAAATTGTTGATAAGTTGATAGGGGATGACGGTTCCTGAAGTTCCGCAAATTCTACGTTTGTTCTTTTTCAAATGAGTTTTTTCCGTGCTTTTTAATATACTCCCCCGAACAGCATCAAACAAAAGATTCGGCAGTGCCTACATGTCAAATGTCCGTCAAAGACATGGACATCTCTATCAGCAAAAACGTCTTTGTCACTTCGATGTCTTCCCGCTTCCTTTCACCTCCAACTCAGCTGAGCCCAGCACGATGGCTGCATAGATCTGTCACGGTGAATCAGCACCAAGTCCCCTGCACCAGAGACGTTCTTCTAGCTAAGGCTAAGTACTAAGTTGTGCATATATGGTAATACTACATGCATCTAAAACAATCACCGCAAGGCACAGACTAAACAACATATTTCTTGGAACTTGCAACCATGTGCTTCAATCTTGAGAAGTGAGCTAAGCATCAAGGATTTGTCAGAAACACTTTGTGGAGATGTTTCAAAAGCTTTCCACGCCCCTCATACCGACTCATCCCCAAAGAATCAAAACCGCATCAATGGAAGGTGAAAGCATGAAAGTCTGGACTGGAAGTATATAAAAGTGAACAATATGTGAACTCTTTATTAACAAAAGCTAATTTGCAAACAATGGTCCATTTTCCATAGAGCCTTAGAGGAAAACGGAATGAGAGGTGCCACATGTCCTTCAGAACCAAACCGTGATGGTTTTTGTGTCTACTCATCAACCCCGGCAAAACGTATTGAATTCAGGCCGATGACACCGCTGTGCTATGTGATGATGTAAATCATGAGAAGGCCATCCATGTCAGGACTTGAGTGGGTCGAAACTTGGGTCTTCAAGTCCCCCCCAAAAAAAAACAATGAGATATCCTCACCTGGAGCACCCACTTTCGCACGGACGCGTTGACCTCAAAGAAATCATTCAAAGCAGTTTGCCAGTTGCAAGGGCTTCCCAAAATGATTTTTGTGATCCACCATTTTGGACAATAGTGGCCATTTCTTCTTGGAACCCCAGGAAAATGCTCCAAAGATTCAACATCTTTTGGGGAGATATTAGATATTCACCAAGTTTTGGTTGGATTCTCGGCCTCCGGGCCTCAGCAGGAGCCGTTCACCTCGGTTGTTCCCGTCCCCTTGGCCCACCTGTGTGTGTGTGTGTGTGTGTCGTATACCCAGTGGAACGTTGAAAGTCGTGAAAATTTTCAGTTGGAAAACTCTTCAAAAACGGCTCGAAATGGGCTCCAACTAATGTTCAAGCGATTGATTTTCGAAGGAAATCATGCAGTTCTGTACAGGTGACGGATGCCCCTTGCCCAACACATTGATTGGAACAATGCCCCGTTTCGATTTTGAGATGCAAACCCCGAATTTTCACACTGCACGGATGGAGGGAGCATCCCAAACAGATATCTAACTGTCAGGTGGAATCGCCTCTGGATTTTCATTCTCATTCAGCTGCATTCAGCTTCCAAAACTCTCAACCTTTGCTCACTTCGCCGTCCTCGAGCGGCACAGAGTTAAGTTCGGAGTTCAAAATGCGACTGTAGGTGGTGATGGTGATGGTGATGGTGATTCATGATTCATGAATCATGAATCATGAATCATGATGAGTGACGCATGAGTCATGCCTAATGACGAGGAGGAGCAGCAGGATGAGGAAGCCGGAAGTTTTCATGTGCTTTTGCACCAAATTTGGAAACTGTTTTGAGCTCTTTGGATTTGGTTTTCACCGGGGTAAATGTTGATCTTGTCAACAGTTTTCAGAAACACATTCATCACGTACAAATCTGTAATGGCACAAAATGAACGGTAGAATTGAGTGGAAATCAGATGATGTACACATACAAGCAGCAAAAGATACTCAAAGATCTTTGTGAAAACCACAGTAATTCAATCGTCTTTCCCAAAAGATATGCAAAAAACCCAAAGGAAAATTAAGCTCCCGTTTTAAGAATTCCTTTGGATAAAGAAACTCAGAGATCTCAGAAACCTCGGGTTTCAGTCTCTCCCAAACTCCACCCCCCCTGCAAGTCCTCACCACCCTCTGTCGGCTCGATGGGTTGCATGGGCTCTGGTGTGTTGACAGGTTGAGGCCGTCGTTCCAGGATGAGTTCACGAATCAACAGGAAGGACTGGAGACCACCTGACCCCCCGGACCAAAAACCATGAGGTCCAATCAACCGGATGGTGTTTTTCAGTGGGATTTGTGGAAAATTATACTTGAGTGCAGCGGGGTGAACGAAAGCT
>DF243569.1:17194-37794 GCA_000507305.1 Breviolum minutum Mf 1.05b.01 | reverse complement strand
GGGGTCGGCGGATATTGTGGTATTATACAATGTATATACACTATATATATACACTATATATATATACAATATACATATAATGTATAAAATATATGTATATTTCATATATGTATCTATTTGTTACATTTTAGTATGAAGGCTTTTCACATTTAGTCTGAAACATTTCAAAGAATTGCAGGTGCACCACCCGGTGTTCCACCAGGGCTTTGGGCAAGCATGTGCAAGAAGCGTGGGATTCCTCAGAGTGCAGCAGCAGTGTCAAAGGAGACCTTGTCCAGATGCCTCAGGTCATTGACATCAGTACCTGTCCCACCCTGCCCATCCATGTCCCCCTTTTTTTTTTGCAGTAAATATGGTGCCTGGGGTGTCTCAAACCTCAGATCGATGTCTAAGGTTTGGAAGATATGCATGAAAGCAATCAGCTCAGCATGCCACAACGAGAAGAGCACCTGCAGAAGAGGTGCCTTTTCCAAGACAATATTATACCGGCCTTTCTTGGAACTCAAACAGTTTGCACATCTTAGATGTTCCCCCTAGGAACCTTAGATCTTTTGCGTTTAGCAAGGGACCTAAGTCTTGCCAAGCAAAAGTACAGAAGACTTGGGCCGAAGACTTGGAGATTCATGCATTTCCTTCAAAGGTCCAACGAAAAAAGGGACCCTGGTTGTTTTAGGGTATATAGGGGATTATACAATGATTATACTACCCAATCATGTAGGGATTGTAATAGACCACTACAAGGATCCCTAGTAAACAACCAGTATTTCATAATTTCATAGAAAGTAAGAGGGTTTTTTGACCGTGGCTGTGATGGTGAGGCAGTTCAAGGTGCCTGGCGGCGGCAAACCACGAATCTTGACACTGCAGGAAGATCCTACAGGCCAACGCGGTGATACCCGCCCTGAAACTAACAGCAATGGGCCCCCAAAAGGTAATTTCGTCTTCCAACCATCCATTTTTAGGGGCAAACTGTTAGTTGCAGGGGCATTTTTTGCTTGGGAAACAAAACTCTTGGAAGTCTCTTCTCACAACTTGACCAATACCTACAAAGTGGACCCAATAAACACAGTTAGAAGTAGAGGCCCAATAACTCCACTTATAGGGGTTATAACCACAGTTATATACACCATTTATATCCATTTATAATGCCATTTATTTCGGGTCCCAAATTATTCCACTTATAGGGGGTAACGAAAACATCACCTATCTACCAGGGACAAAAAAATTCCGAAAAATTCGGCCAAAATTTCGGACTCCTCGCAGCTGCCAGGTAAGTTTGGAGGATCTTGCAGCTCTGGCACCGTTCTTTGGCCAGCCGCCATCGCGCTGATTGAACACTTGGATGCTGAGGTGATGGGGGCACTAAGTACCGGAATTTCAAGTTGAAGATGGTTGAATCTTCTGGATACTGTTGATGGAAGAAATCCGGTCAACCAGTTGAGATTGGTAGTTTACCCCATTACTCGCAGGGTTTTATACATCCCAGGTGGTGCAGGATTTCTTCCATCAACAGAATGTGGGCAGTGATTACTGACAGCGAACTTCAAGTCGATCAATTTTTTGATATTCATGATGTGCTCTTTGATTATCATGCTGGATCATGCTTTTGGATTTGACAACATCATCATTGCACGCGGTTCAGCATGATTTTTTTGTTCTGTCCTGACTTGAGACGTAAGACACTAGCTGAGGAAGGATTAAGTCAAGAGATTCCAGTTGGTCTTTTACCCTCAGCACAAAACCATCAGAAAAAAACATCAAAAATTCATCGAAAAAAAACCATCGAATCCACAAACTCATCGTAAAGCTTTTTAGAAAGAAAAGTCAAGCACCTCCAAGGCCACAGGGACAGGTCGCCCAAAATTGTAGATGTAGGAATCCAGGAATCGGACCAACCAAAACCACTTACTCCTTCCATATCAGAAAATCAGAGATTTGCCAGGTAGAGAAGTCTTGCCTGAATTGTCGTGTCTTGGAATTGGGTGCTGGTTGTGGTGCTGTAGGGATGTTCTTGAGCCTCTTCAAGGGCTGTGAAGTTTGGCTTACGGAGGCGACGTCTGTTAAAAACTGGGTAGTGGTTTTGGGTGAGTTGGGGGTGGGGTGTTTTTTTTTCAAATACATCAACAACTACATCATCAACTAGATAGATACATCTATGTATATGTATAGAAAGACACACAGAGATTGGATTCAGATTCTGGTGTAAATGATATATTCCCATGTATCCAGAAATGTTTGCATGTACATGTCGATACATGTCAAATGTCCTTTTGGTGGGATTGCTTCATAGCGTCGGGGATTGACTGCTTGAGTGCCTGCGTTTAGCCCAAATTTTTGGTTTGAGACACCTTGATTATCTAGGTGGTGGTTTCAAACATTTTTTATTTTCATCCCTACCTGGGAAGATGATCCAATTTGACTAATATTTTTCAGATGGACCACAAGCTAGTTATGTATCATTGAATAACCTCTGGCACTGCAACACTTTACCACGTAGGCGCCAGAGCAACTCCCTCTTCTGGCGCGGAATGCTTCAGAGAATTCTCCTGATGGTCTCGACCTTCAGGCTTGACATATGACATGAAACAAACTTTCAAGGCAGCAAGCTACACATTTCATTATTATATACAAATGTATACCAGATCACATCATTATGGACCATCAAACTGTCCTTCACTTTCTCCTACCCAAGCGCTACCTCTCAGTTTGCAGTTGCCATGGCTGCAGGTAGCTCCCTTGAAATGGGGAGATGCTGCTGCTTTGGAACAGCTGACAGCCATGGGAAGCTTCGAAATGCTGGTGGGTAGCGATGTGACCTACCGCCCGGAGTGTCTCGGCTCCTCGGCCCAGAAAGGATTGGATAAACATTTTGGGATAGACATATTCTTGTGATGGACCAACCTTCCAAACTGCTGCTGTTAATGATAGTTACCTCCCCTGAAAGCTAACATGTCCCCTTGAAAAAAAAATGAGTGGTTGGAAGATGGAAGATGATTCAATTTCCCTTTTGAAATGGTTCCTTTTTTTGGGTGACATTCGTCAATTTTCAGGGGAGTACTGTTTTTTTCGCTCAAAGGTGAGTTGTTGAGCACTGCTCAACAACTGCTGTCGCCACGAGGGCGTTTCTTCTTGAGCTTCCAAGACCGGCCAGGCATAGATGGAACGTTGCGACTATCACTGTCTTCACTGAGCCCTTTTTTTGTGATCAGGTTTTTAGAGTATCATTTCTTAGTGCACATCTTTATGGTCATTATGCATTGGTGTTTCTTGTTTCTGCACAAACCAAACAAAAATACGCACCTAATGGACACACAACAAATTACGTTTCCAACTGCTTTTCACACCTCTTTGCGTTTGGTTGTTTTCAATGAACGGAGGTCCACTTTCTTACCCGCATCTTCACTTCCAAGCCCTTCGACAGGTGAAGAAGCGCACCTAGAAGTGCAGCTGAAGAAATGCCAAGCCTTTCGAACCCTGAAGCGATTGACCAAATCGGCTCAACTGGAAGGCTGCCGGTTGGTGTTTTTTTTTGTGTATGGATTGGCCTTGTCTCTTTGGACATGGCCTCCAAATTAGATTTAAAATGAATTTTGAAGAACTATGAAAGGCATTATTTTGCTTCATTTTAAGGATATGTCATTGTATGATCTAGACCTATCAGTTCTATTCTTGTTTCATAGGGAAAATGGTGGTACCCTTGGGATGGGGGCCCCGTAATAATCAACCCATTAATTAATCCACTTGATATCACATGGGTATTTATTGGGTCCCAATCCCCTTTTAAAGGGCTCCAACAGGGGAGGTATTCACAGCTAGGGGCCCTCCATCCCAAGGGGCCCACCATTTTCCCTTAAGAGGCTTGGTGTTCAAAATTCTTTTCAAGTGTGATTCAACAGTCAGTGGATGTTATGAGGATTGAAGTCTTTAGCCTTCAATTTTGGATTTGGTCTCTTCTAAAAATGGGTATGCCAGGATTGGAATTATAATGAAAAGATTGCATCCATAGAAAGATTGCCATCGAACGCGCTCCTTGCCCGAGGTCAAGAGGAAGCCATGCACTGAGAGGATGTCATGTTGTCAAAAGTATATGCAGTAGAGATTATTGGTGTTATACAGATATTTGTTTTCACATGATTCAACTGATTCAACCTCAGCCCGACCAACGGGTTTTGGTCTTGCTTTTTGGTTTTGTGGCAAGAGATTATTTGTCCTTTCAGATGTCAGCAAAAAAGTCATGAATGTAGTGGCCACACTACTTTCACTGATGTGCTTTGGCTGGTATTTGACGCACTCCATTTTTCCAGGTCCAAATTGTGATCCTGGAACTTTGTCATGCTAGTGCAGAGCCCGAGATCATCAGGCTCAGTTTGGCAAAGATTGACACAAGGGAGCAGCTTCTAGGATTGGGAAGGTTGCCGAAGGCCAAGGTAAGGTCTATACAATGGCGAAGGTTTTGCAATGCAGCTATCTCTACATTGTAATGGTTTTCGTCCATGGAATGTTACTGCAATGACCAAGTATCTCTGATCATCACTCTGAGCGCTTGTGTTCTCGGCTCAAGTTTGAAGACCTAGCAGTGACCTTTTTTAGTTTCCCGTTCAAAGAAGCATCTGCACCTTGTGCAGATCACCCCAGGCAGCCCGAGCCGATGTTTGCACGCAGCAACTTGTGGTTCTTTTTTTTGCAATTTTATTTATCAGCCTCCGGCTAGCCCGCCGCTCCTGACCCTAAGGATTGCGTTTGCTTTCCCATTGAGTGCCACCAGCAACCCCAACACCAGCAGCGCTGCTAGCGCACCAGCACCATTACCAGCACCACAGCGGCACTAGCACCAGCAGCAGTGCCATCACAGCACGAACAGTGCCACCAAAACCAGGACCATCAGCAGAAGCGCCATCATCAGCAGCGCCACCAACAGCATGACCAGAAGCAAGAAACATCAGCAACAACAGCAGCAACAGCAACAAGAACAAGAACAACAACAGGGGCTAGTCGTGGTGGTGATGCTTCTGCTTGTGCTTGTTCTTCTGTCTGGATGTATTTGTCATGAGTCATTTGAGACCCACTAAGGAGCTGTCGCAAGCCCAACTTAAAAACATCAACCGCTTGGGCCTTCTCTGTCCAAGCGCCAGCAGCGCTGAAGTTGTGAAGGACTCAACTGGCAAAATGTCCACATTTCTGCCGTTGCACGGGCAGAGCGCCTTCGCTGACGATGATTAGAAGGATGAACGAGCCGAGGAAAAAGCGAGGAGTGTTGGCGACTTCTGTAAAAAGCCCACGGGACCATTCAAAGCATAGCGGGTCTTGATTCAAGCTCTTGGTTAGACAACGATGTTTTTTCACACGTCATGTTGGCTTTTGCAGCAGTTTCTCGAAGTTCTTCTGTCTACTGCCGAGGGCATGCCCATTCTTCACGACTTAAGGCTCACTTCATTGTCGTGCGGTGTGCTGCAGGGCAATTGCTTCCACAACCGCACGCATGCTTGGCACACTGCTTGTGTCTGCAGAGCTCACAGCGAAGTTGGTTGCCCGAGAACAGAAAGTGGGACATCAATCTCCTCCGTGCCTGCCTTTCGCATCGCTCCTTCTCCAGCTGAGCGCTTGCGCTTGTGCTTGTGCTTGTGTGGGGGTTGTAGTCTTGAGTGGGGTTGTTTCTGAGTCCGAGAGCTCAGTCTGTTGAAGAAGGGGAGGAGTAGTACTCCGATCGCTCTACCCCTACTCTTTTGGCAGCCTTCGATGGGGCTGAAAGATTGGTCTTGTGGATCGATGTGTCTGTGCCTGTGTGAAGACTCGACGCCACGGCTTGATGATATTTAAAATCCGTCCCAGGGACAATTCTCATCTGCAAAAACATACTAGGAAAACATACACTACATACATGCACTTTCTAGACACGCCAGCAAGGCCAGGGGATTTCCATCTATACATCACATGGTTCACGTTGGTGCATCAATCGGTCCTTGATCTCGTTCTATGAGAGGTCATGCTTGGTATCTTTATCTCCTTATTGCTGTCCACAACTGCAACGGCGCTTTGGCCCAAGCCTCGCTTGGTCACGCAACTTGACGAATGTTGTGGTAGAACTGGTTGCATGTCACTCCATTTGTGTGAAGAGACCGACCAGCACGCCGCGGATGCAGTCCAAGACAAATCATGGTGTTGGTGATCACCTTGCAGTCAGGATATCTCTTAGTTCATGCTTTGTTGTTCGCTTAGGAATGGCAATGTTAGAGTTGTTTTGAACCCACACAGCTACGGTTCCTTGCCTGCAAACAGTTTGCATTTCGTTGTGAAAGGGCTTCATGACCATTTGACAAGTACCATGATACCAAAGACGTCATAGCCGTTTTAGTTTCGTTACAGGGGTCGGTGCAAGTCCACAAATACACAACCAATGATGTGATAACAAAAAGGGGTGAAATGGGTCACCAATGGATCCAACTCAGGTTTTAAGGCTGTCACGCAAGCGATCCAGTTGGATGAGGCGTTCAATCGATACAAGTCCATCTTCTTCCCGCATGCAACCGATCCAGTGCCAGATCCATCTGACACCGAGCTGGTGGTTGACGTCTTGGTACTTAGACTCATTGGATCATGTCCTTTCTTTCCTCTCCTGATGCCTTTTGGAGCGAAGCACGGGCATAAACAAATAACTTGCTGAATGAGGAGGTTTCGTCAAAGTGACTTCATCCCCCCCAAAGAAGGGTGCTCCACAATGTCACCACCGACAAAAAAAACACACAACTTTGCTGATTAGAATTCAACCCAATCGAGCTTTGCAGTCATTTGCTGTTATATTTTTTGCATGCCCTGAGGATGTGACGACAACCTTGGCAATGGATGTTGATGAAAGCTACGTGCTGGAGACGCTGATTTGTCCAAATTGTTCACCCTACTTGAATGATTCGATGGGAGCTATGGCATTTTTTGAAAGGTATTAAAATTTCCGAAAACACCTTCATGATCCTTTATGTATATAATTTACGATCAAACATCGGTATTGTAAAGTGGAACTCCTTCAATATCTCGTTTGTTTGATCTTATTACTCATCTTGGATGCCGAGTGCAGGATGTGCATTTGGATGGCTCCACGATCATCGCAGCCAAGACAGTTTGGGGTGCACTTCATGGTTTGGAAACCATGTCACAATTGGTGGATTTCAACTTCACCACAGGTGCCGTTTTTTGTTTGGAGAGACATTTTCTTGACCCATGCAATGTTACCCGGTGGGTTACCGGGTTGGTTCCGGTAAAGGCACTTTGTTTTTTGGTTGGGGGATTCCTTGATTCATCCATCCCAGGCCAATATTCGGTCTCTGGCCTTCCTGTACACATAGAAGATCGTCCTCGCTTCACGTGACTTGTTATCGAGGTATTGAGCACCCTATCAGGAGGGAGGGTCACGTTCAGCCTTTTTTCAAAGTTGTTCCGTCAATGGCAAAGGTTGCCGTGCCAAACATCTGGTTGATTCGGGTTTGCAGTCGCCTAGTAAATTCACACAAGTGCGTGGAAGATATAGAAAGTATCCCTCACCTGCACATAAAATGGTACAGATTGCCCATTTTGTCTTTTTTTCAGAAACAGAAACTCAAGCACAAAACACCTTTGTCGCATCACTGAAAGGCCGCTTTTTTTCCATCCTTTGAGGCACCGTGGGCTTCTGATCGATTCTGGTCGACATTTTGAACCCGTCGTCCATGTGAAAGCCTTGCTGGATTCGATGTCCTTTGCCAAGTTGAATGTCCTTCATTGGCATCTGACTGAGGCACGTGGGAAGATTTATAAAATTTTTTGTGCCCCAAAAACCCACCAAAAACAGACCTTTTTGGGCTGAAATTTGATACCCAAGCGGAGGGTCTTGGGATACATATTGATACAACTACTAACTAATACTGATCTTTAGATATAGTTATTTCATATTTATGAGTCTAAGTGAAACAACGTTCTAAATATGTATCTGGTAGCCACTCGCAACTTTGCGGCAACTTTGGCAATTCGGAGGATCAGTCCTTCCCAATTGCAAGTCGGGTCTCCCCGGAGTTGGCTACCAAAGGCACCTATAGCAATTTCGAACAGTGCCCGAACGGAAAAGGAGAGAATGCTGGGGAAAAACCTTAAGAAAAAAACGGTTCTGTTTGCTGAAAGATCCAGAAAAATGCAACTACCTGGGTATCGAGTTACCAGTTGTTGGCTAAAGTCTGAAGTCACAGGAGTTGGACATGTCTCAAAATGTCAATTCTTTGGCAGGTACACTTTGGCTGATATCAAAGATGTTGTGCAGAGCCTTGGCTAACGCCATGATCATTTTGACCAACATCAAATCAATGGCAAGCATGATTTCATTCCGGAGCAGTAAAATGAGAAGGTGATTTTTTGGAGATTCTCAAGTCTGGACTTCATACTGTTGATGGAATAAATCCTGCACCAGTGGATAGGTAGTCTATCCCATGATTTACAGGGTTTTATACATCTCAATATGCATTTGCATCTTTGCCACCGAGTCATGCATGGCTCCGTGGAATCAGAGTGATTCCGGAGTTCGATATGCCGGGGCATACTTCCTCCTGGAGGAAATCACACCCTGAACTTTTCGCTGAAGGCGGGAGCTCTCCCGGGAGAGGTTGGGGCCGGGAGTTGCATCAACTGGTACTTTGGAAAGTTTTGGTGTAGTGTTTGTGGTATGATCCCTTCAAGCCACCAACCATTGCCGAAATGCCAATATTTTTTTTGAGCAAAGGTCCTGGAGCAGACCGCATGATTCCAAAATGGTGTGCTAAAAGTTTTTCTCGACTGACTGACTTCCTGTATAGGGTTTCATTTATGGGTGCTAGAGCCATATTTCTGTGGCATTGGAAGGGACCACACTAGTGTGTCATGTCACTGTGGCCTCCTTGTTAAAGCCAATATGGTAAGAGGTGTTATTTTTTCTCAATCGGATGGTGGATGAAGAGGGGATACGGCTGGTATGACACGCATCTACTCACCATGACGACGCTGCAAAGCCTTTCGGCCTGCAGGATGTTTGACTGAGTCTTCGCGGGGTGCATTTGACCCTGCCAAGAACCAAACGTTCGATTTCCTTGAGGTGTGCACCGGTGCAGTGTGTCGACCAAACGCAGATGTGGTTATGTAGTTTTTTACGCTTATATATATATATATATCATATATCTTGATTGCTGTCCAAATTATGTGGATCCCAACTCCAACATGAGGCCGTTTTGAAGGACTGGAGCAGCGTTTTTCCAGATATGTTTCTACACCTGGGAAGTGATGAAGTACCTGGGAACTGTTGGAACAACAGCAAAGATTTGGCATGGATGATTCTTTGGCAACGATGGTGGGTTTGCTGGTGGGTTATCTAAAATCCTATTGATAGTGCAGTCTTGGGGAAGGAGGCATGAGACCAGGCTTTTAAAATCCTGGATCATCCTGTGTTATCATGTGGGCCTGGAGCTTCCGTTGTGCAAGGTTTTTTATTTGTGAACTGCGAAATAAGGAAGACGATGGGCTTCTCCAACTCCAGTGACGTCCTGGGCTGAGTGGTAAAAATTCGAATCATTTGATGGCTGATTGGGAATGCAGCCGGAATGCATATAAAATCCACCATGTTTTCCGAGAAGTCTGGGGGATCTCGTCAGGTCTTCGACTACTTTGTCAACCGCATTGCAAACATCAGCAGCAAATTGCATAGGCAGACGACTTTTTGGGATGTACCTCGGTTGAAATGGACATTTTTTATGCTGGCAAGTTTCACTTATACTCCCTACAACTAACATAGCCCCTGAAAATTAAAATAGGCCATTCCAAAAGGAAACTAGTCTTTCCAACAATCTATTTTCAGGTGTAAACTCATTGTTAGCTTCAGGGAGGGTTTTTTTCTCCCTCTCAGCTTTAGACAAAGGGAGGTGGGCTTGGTGAAAATCCTGAGGAAGCCTTCCTGTCTGCGAAGCCACCCAAGGCGCTGTGAAGCTGTGTAGCTACAAGTCAGATATGGCTGGCTGCGGTGGGAGTTGATCTTTGCCGGTTAAACCGGCATTCACAACTCAGTTAGAAGAAGACTTGTTTTTGCTGATTTTTTAGGACAGTTTTTCCGAACCCCTCTCTTGATGGATGATAAAATTTGAAGATCCTACGATCATGCAATATTTTTCCGTACGTATCGATAGAATATGAATCAGAATGAGAGTCCGCAAAGATTGCTCAGGGATGCTTGATGCTGAAGTGTCATACACACATTCACCAGATAGACTGCCCTCCTTCCACAAAAACCAACCACCGGAGCATCAAAACTTGGGTTGGTTGTTTTTTTAAACTAAGGGTATGAAATACTACCCAGTCATATATAGGGATTGTGATTGTAATAAGCCATCATATAAGGGATTACATTATTTCATAAGCCATTATAAGGATCCCATATATCCCAGATAATAAGCCAGCAGAACGATCCCAAAAATTATGCAACCAGGACGCCGTGATCCAAAATTGGCACGATGCCTCCTTGATGAAGCAGATCGTCGATGCAGGTGAAACGGGCGATTTTCGCGACTAAAAATGTGGAAATTTGTGGGCTGATGGTGTAGCACAAAAAGGAAGTTTACTAAAAAAGCTCAACCATAGAGGCGGTTTTTGTAGGTGGTCTTTGGTTGAGATGTTTCTACTTGTTGGATGTTTTGAGGATTTTCTCTGTTTTTTTTCGATACATTCGTTCTGTCGAGGTTATTTTGGATAGGTTTCGGTTATTTATTCCTTTTGTTCCACAAGGCTACAGAGCTATTTACTCCAATGGCTGGTACCTGGACGGCTTGAGTTCAACGTGGGATCATATGTATGTCACTTGGCAGAGTTTTTTTTTGGGGAAGCCCAAAGAGTAGAAAAAAGCATTGTTGATGAATCAGGGGTCAAAAATATGGTTCAAAATTTCCATTTTTGTCATGATACATTGGCATTTCAAGATGTCCATTGAAATCGTGCGAAATTTCTAGGGGACTTTGAGGACTTGGAGGCCTTACTCTGAGCCTCTGAGGTGTTGGATCCTACGACCAACATCAGTGCGGACAAAGCACATTTGGTGCTCGGGGGTGAGGGTTGCATGTGGGGCGAAACAGTGGATGCCTGAACCGCATTCCAGCTTGGAGGGGTAGCATCCACCGCTGGGGTCCACGGAAAGGCCATCTATATAAAACGAACGAAAATGTGTCATTTTTCATGCGCCAAAAAAAAAATGGGAGGAAAAAGAATCCCCAAAACACTCATCAAAAACAAGTATGCAGTATAGTTACACCTTCAAAAAAACGAGTTGCTGATTGTCTATAATGAACTGCCACCTCCAAAAAAACCTGTGTTTCGACTTTATGTTTCCTTTATAAACACATTTCTTTGGGTGAATTTTCCACCTTTTTTTTGGGGGGGTGAAAAAAAACGGGATGGGAATATCTTCCTTGAGTGTTTCGGATCGCACCGACCGAGGATCCTTCGGATTTGGAATTCACCATTTGGCCCCGCTTGGCCGCCATCGCGGAGCGCCTGTGGAGCGATGCTTCGGTAACGAAATCCACTGCTGAGGCGGAGCCCAGGTTGGAAGTCTTCAGGTGCCGGGCGGTTTTGTGTTTTTTTTTTTGGTGGAAAATCCGAGTGGTTGAAAACTTGGAACCCCAAAAAATGCATACCCCCCCAAAAAAAACATGGCAATGAAGAAAATAATCTTAAGTTTTAATAGGAGATAATTAATAATCTATAATAATCTTATTGAATGGTGTTTCTTTTACACCGTCATGTTGGTGGAACAGGATTTGAGATGACTTTCAATGAGTATGACTTGTCTATTTGACTATCTGTTTACAAGTGAAGAATGAAAGAGTTTTGCTGTCAGACAGGATTTAAGATGTGGAAGACTAATCCTTCTGCAAAAATGTACATTAGCTGAGTGTATCCGAGTGTACACTGATAGCATGCAATTCGGTCAAATATATTTGCCCAACTCCAAGAGTGGTGAAGGAGTTTTTTGGACATATTCATTACATTTTGGAAATTCATTTGGAAGATGTGACCACGTGTTTTCAGGCAATTTTTAAATGAATTTCCAATGTTGGATACTTTCAAATTCTTCCGATGGTGAGGTGCCAGCTATTGACTCGGGGTGTTCCCAGTGGAGTGGTGGGCGGCCCTGGACGTGGCAGCCCTCCGGGTCCAGGGTCGTGCACACAGCACGGAAAAACACAAGACGTGGAGGCCTGGTCTTGGTGATAGGGAAATAGAGGGGATGGTAACCTGGTCGAAGTGGATGGAGGTGTTACAGGTAATACTGTTGATGGTTCAGAGATCCGGCGAATCACCAGTTGATAGGTAGATATACATCCCAGGTGGTTGTTTGGGATTTCTTCCATCAACGGTAGCATTGAATGTTCGTAAGGTACTTGACTCACCATGAGTTGAAGAGAGCGTCTTTCGCAATGTTTCCACCAGCTATGCAAGGTTTGAAGCCCCCATGAAAAAGGTGGAAAAACATGGAAATGTGGTGCAAGCTGGGACAGTGCTGAGGGTTCCCATCCCGGTCAGGAGATGTTTGTGTGAGGTGCAGTCCAAGCGACCAGGACCGGCCGGTGTGGATAATTAGTAATCTATAAAGGTTTGACACTTAGCAATGCCACGATTCGTGCTACACTCTGCGAAATGGATGTCTCAAGATGAAGGGATGGAAACTCGACTTTGAAGGTTGCAAATTGGGTCGACACATCCTTTGGTGCTTTTTGATGCTTTCATCCAAAGTGATGCAATGATCTGATTTGGCCAGGAGTCTGGAGCATGGGTCGCACCATTATTGTTATTGCGAAAAAAACAAGTCAAGTGCTGCCGGGGTTGAACAAGTGTTGAAAGGGTGAACTGTGTCGGTGCAGATTTTGTGGATGGCTGAGGGCTGCGGTGATTTATCCAATTTGTATGGACCGTAGAGAAGATTTTAAACTTTAGGGGCTCAGGGCATCGGATGAAGAAATGGAAAAGGGCAAATTGGAGGTACGGCAGGACCGATGCCTCCGAGATCATCAGCTGTTGGTTTTGGGGGGGCTTGTGATATCAAGATATCAAGCAACAACTTTTTGACCTCTAGATTCTAGATGCAACATCAATAGTACCTGTCCCTCTGGAACATAGATTTCACTCGCACAGAGTTTTGGTTGGCTTGAACCATCAACCGCTGGGTGCCATTTTAACCGCAGGCCGCCTCAAGCCACCGGAAATGTGGAGGTGCGGATCGGGATGCTTCTGGAGTGGCCTGGGGCGGTGCGGAATGCCTTCAAACATTGAGGTTCCGGTGAGGTTCCGGAGGTTGGACATAAACGAAGGTCTGGAGGTATTGCAAGTTGGGGAGGTTCCCGAGGTTCCAGGGGTCGTTCCAGGACTGTCTTGGAGGTGAATGTTACAAAACTCCGAAACAGGTTCCCGGTCTCTTGCTTCCCAGGTGACCCTGGTGTTTTGAGGGTTTGTTGGATCTGCAGGTGAACTGTGAAGCAAGGTATGAATTCAACTTGCTGTTGGGGATACAACCTAAGCTGACATAGCTATCATGCTAGTTCTCTGAAATGACTCCCATCCCGTTCATAGCTCTGCTGTCAGGATGAATTCTTCAGACTCACTGGCATCAGGCACCAGTTTTCAATGGCAGATGAGCGAGTGCAGTGACCGTAGCGGTTTAATAGCTAAAACACACACTCATAACTCATATCGAACAAATTTGTGTTTGTGATAATGATTTAGTATTGCTTTTATGTCATTGTTTTGGCGAGCCCGTACCCCTGGACCCCTGCTATTGCACTGAAGGCCTGATCCGGTGTCCATACCCAAACGAGAGAAACCCAAAGTCGCACCTTGACCGAACAGTCAGTCATGCATATGCAACATTACTGATGTGATGATGAAGCTTTCTACTGCTTGCTTGTGTGCTTGTAAAAAAACAGTGACGTATACTCGTACCTTCCAGGGACCCAACATATCCCACCTCGGGAAAAGGAACATAATCTAATAGTTCCCAGGAGGGTACATGTTATGTAGACATGTGGAAACATGTCTTGAGAATCGGAGCATTGGTTTTGCGTCTTGATTCTCCTGAGGCAGAACCAAAGCCAAAGGCCAGCTTCAAAGAACGCCTGGGGCACCCAACGACCCAACGACCGTTTTTTGTGTGAAACTTTTCCTCCCTGTTGGCATCACCATGGCTCAGGTGTTGTGAAGGATCTGTTGGATAGGTTGGCTCCTGAGGTTTGGAGATGGTTCCGGTGCCCAATGAAGTCACTTCTTAAAGCTTTCCGTTGTTCGTTTCTGAACTCAAGACATTGGCAAGGCATGACATGTTCATTCAACACAACCAAGTCAGAGTCAACTATATATATATATTATACACACACCAACATATCTATATTCCGACACCACTTATACCCTCGGTTTGCTTATATAACTTTGCTTCCCTTTCTGAAAGGGCCAACTGCTCGACCATTTTTTCATTAGCTGTATGTCTCCACCAACAATGCCATGGTGAAGCGACGTAAAACAACCAAAGGGTCCCTGGCGGTTGAACCAGTTGGGGAACCCAATGAGGTGGGGAGGTCGGGGGTGAAAGCTAGCTACGTTTAGTGGTTTATGATGTTTCATGCACTCTGCACCTCCACACAAAACATGATCTTATTGCATTAAGATATGCATAATGTATCATTATGTTATGTTTAAGAGATCTTAAGAAACACGTGTTTGCATGCATCATCTTTGCAGTATATGTATAGTGACCTTGACGATGTTGACTCTTGATCTTCGTCTTCCTGATCTTGATGATGATGACAATGATGATGATGATGATGATGATGATGATGCTGATGATGCTGATGCTGATGCTGATGATGATGATGATGATGATGATGATGATGATGATGATGATGATGCTGATGCTGATGATGATGATGATGAGGATGATGATGATGATGATGATGATGATGATGATGATGATGATGATGATGATGATGATGATGATGATGATGATGATGATGATGGCGATTGAACAAACAAACTTCGAATCACCATGATTTGCCGTTAGGCCCACGCCCAGCTGCCAGAGGAAACAGATAGAGGTGAGAGACTCCGGGGAGACCTGTTGATTTCTTTTTGGGATGGGTACCTACCTTGTAGAGATTTGTCAAAGACTAGAATAAGATGAGAAATGCCATTTGATGGAAACATACCACCAAATGAAGGGCAACTGGAAGATAATGAGGAGTTTTAACAACGACGACCGACATGTTGATTTTCCAAGTGCTGTTGACCATTTAGGTAACGACCGTGCTTCAGACTTCTGTTTTGGAGGGCTGAGTCACCCCAAAACTTACTGCGACAGGGACAGCTGAGAAGAAATTGCTTTCCAAGAAAAAGGCACCAAAGAAGGCGAGGCTTTGCATGCCTTGCAGTGGTTTATGGGCTAATTTCCCATGAGTCTCTTGTAATTTCCATTTACGAATCAACTTTGGATGTCCATCAACAGGCCAAGAAGCCGAAGCAACAAAGTGACCCAGCAACGCTTGGGGGGGACCCCAAGGCCTTCAGTGCGGAGGTTCAGCAGCTCTTGGAACAGCTGGCAGATCCCGCATCCAGAGGAACATTATCAGATCGCCTCAATCCATCTCATCCGCGTTTTGATAAAAAACTGAAAGCACAGTGGAAAGACTTCTCCAAAAAGGACTGGCCGGGGACTGGCAGGTTTTTTTTTGGGGGGGGAGGATAGGGAATTGTATATGGCAAGAATGGCGACTGTTTTTGGATTTGTGGATGAAGTGAGAAGAATCTGATGAAGTATCCAAATTATGTCCTGGATCAGCAGTTGCTGGAACATAATTTTGCAACATCGTTTTACTTTGATGCAAGCATAGTCGCACAGTCTTTTGCCACTTTGACCTGGAAGACTCAACATTTCCTCGACGATGATAGATCAACAGGAACGGGCCGCCATCGTTGAGTGTGATCAAAAGAAGATGAAGGTGCTCACCTGGTCTGGTGCGTTGTGTCCGTGGAAAAGGATGGGTTCCATGAAAACGAACATGTTGGACGTGAGGATGTAACCCATCAACCCAACAACAGGCTTTGATACGTGGAGTATATGGATTACACTACAGGACGGATGACTATCCTGACCTTTGGGATATTTTTTTAAAACCTCACCATTTGAGGCGACTGTGAGTGCGGTGGTTTCAATCGAGCATCCCTTTGACACGAATGATGATGATCACTGCGAAACGTCGCTGGAAGCTTACCGTGATGTGGTCCCTATCTTGAATCACATTGCTGCCTGGCACCCATTGGTGAGGGTTGGTGAAGAAGTGGCTGTGGCTAAAAGCTGGATTCGGCCTAAAAAAACGGAGATGCATAGGGCATAGGGTTCATGATCAATATGGACAGCTTGCTGCTAGCTTCATATTTCCTTGATGTTGAATGGGCTGATTTGCAAGTCAAAACTCACATGAGTTGTGACAACATCACAAGATATGATTCATATAGCATTCATAATCATATGTATACGTATATATATATATATCATATTGCATCCCTTTTATTCCATGGCCATTGGCCCAGAACGGCGCGACGGTCGTCGGGGTGTCCCGCGGCGAAATCATTTTCATTTTGCCATGGCGGAGAAGCAATATGAGAAGGTTGCTGAGGCGGCGATGGCAGAACTTGAAGGTGGGATGTGTTGGCCTGTGGAATGGTTCAAGGAAGACTTGTTGGAGGCTCAGTGTTCGTGAACAGATTCTCAACGTTTTCTTTGAAATCTAACCGTGTTTTTGTATGGAATTGAATTTTGACTTGCGGCATTTGGTTCCAAGCGCCACCTTTTTCCCAGCAATTTTCGCCGAAATTGAACCCACAGTTGGATCACCAGCCGAGGCCAATTGAAACCAAAGATGGTGCTGCAATGGACATGTTGGTCAGGGGGTCTCAGTCACGAGGTTTGAGGCTTGAAGTCAACGAATGTCCCCGGACGAAAAAATAGTGGGACTGGTAAGATGATTCATTTCCTGGATTGATTCCTGGTCCCTTTTTTTAGTGGGATATGGATGTCAATTTTTAGGGGGGGTATATGGATTTTCATTATTTTGAAGAAGTTCATCACCATCCTGGATGGATCAGACTCTTTAGAGCTAAACTGAGGATATCGCCAATCACTTGGCATAGATGATAGAAGACAATGATCAATCTATCCCGTGGGGATTTATTTCAGTCTCACATCCAAGACATTTGTTGGAAGCTCCCATGAGGTTTGCATTAACCTATGAT
Organism: Breviolum minutum Mf 1.05b.01; assembly: GCA_000507305.1. Taxonomy (NCBI): domain Eukaryota; class Dinophyceae; order Suessiales; family Symbiodiniaceae; genus Breviolum; species Breviolum minutum. The sequence continues at coordinate 20,487 of DF243569.1, read as the reverse complement.
GATCTGAAATGATTCACCAAAGATGATCTCAGATGTGATCAAGTGTACACACACATATACATTTTTGTGGGGGGGGGGGTGAAACTCATTCGGCTGGTTGCTGAGATTGAGAAGACCATCAATCGGTCATACCACGTGCCCAAGATGATGGATCCCTATGTCAAGTCCCAGTCACAGGTGGGACGCGAACGGCATAACTTGGACGCCATGCAGAATCTGCAAGTCGATTCCAATATCCTTGTTCACTTTGGGGTGGTATGTGGTATTATGTGGTGATTCATGCATCTCGTGTTCTCGCTGCTTATGTTTGTGCCCCCTCATCTTTCAGTTTTTCTCACCCCATCGTGTTGTCCTTCTTGTCAGCTTGAGTACATCCTGCCCACAGGACGTTCTTGAGATCCCAAAGCCAGAGCAGCCTGCAAAAATGAATGTCCTCGCATTCTCTGACAGCGTGGGCTATTGCAAGAACTTTTTTGCAAATGCTCCTGAGGGCAGAATTAGCATGAAGAAAGTAGTAGAAAACTACCACACTCTCACTCAAGAGGATGTGAAGAAGCTGGTCACCGAACCCAAAAAAGGTTGGGACTTGGTGGTCTTTGCAGTTGGATGTGATCCACCGAGAAGCAATAGCATTGAAGATGTTATCGAGCAAAATACGGTGATCTCCAGACTGTGCCTTGTCTACAAAGATCTGCCAGCAATGATTTTGTTAGCAGCCACTAGCTATTGGTGTGCTTCCAACATCCACACAAGTGAAACGTAGTGAGACTAAATCGAGGTACTTTTGGTTGGCCTATGAGATTCAGAGAGCTGAAGGAAGTGCTCGGAAGATCTTTTGCCTCGTCAGGGGACTCTTCCATGAAGACACAAAGACCCATATGAAGGTGGCACTGAGGGCCGATTGCAAGTTGTTAGTGCAAACACTTGAGCGCTTGAAGGAAGATGAACAGTTTTTCAATGAATCTATTCGTAAAGGCAGTAATTCATTGAAGACAGGTAGGTTTGCCCTACAGGAGCTACATTATTGAATCACAATCTCCAATGAGTTGAAGGGGAATTTTGAAGTACAACCCTGAGATCATTTACTAACTCCTGTGCTTAGCTGAGCGTTATACAGTTTCCCAGAGAATCCTCTTGAAAACAAAGGGTCCCAAAAGCCTCGAAAACGGCCGTCGTTACTGTGAGGCTGGTCTGGGCATCACCGTTTGTGGCACTTTGTTTGGCATGACCAACACACTACGCCAGGCCAGGGACTCTTTAGATTGGCGACGGTGGATTGGCTATGTGTTGGGTTTAGATGGGTTTACTTGTACATAGGATGTACATACCCTAGTCTTCCAAAATTTCTTTAAATACCTTGTGAGTAGGTGTTTGGATCCCCTATAAACGCCTTCTCGTGGTTCCATGTGGTTCCAAACACGTACTTGCAAGCTGTTTGGAAGACTAGGGATAGGACATAACATCTGGGTGCCCTGGACAGCCACCGCCTGCCGTTGAGCTCATGCAGGAACTGGAAGGTGTCGACATGCACTTTTGTGATACCGAGCACCTTTGGCCTAACTTGGGGGGTACAAGCGTGCTTGGTGGTCCTGGGTGTCGCCAAGAGGATTTAAACGGGAGCTTTTTCAGAGTAAATGAGTGATGGTCACCCAGCACTAAACGTAAGGATTTGAATGGATTAGCAGGTGGCACGTTTGTCGCATCAGCGTTTTTCCTTGGGTCAGTGAGGTACTTCGTGCAAGAAGAGAGCCCTATCTGGGCCCAAGTTGCATCAGAAGCATTTCGAGATTCCACTTTTGGAATGATCGACGTGCGCATCCTGGAATCTGGCAGGCGCCAATTTTTCGACAAAGCTGGCAGCTATTTGTTTTTTTTTTTCGGGTTGTCTAAAATACAGAAAGCAATTGAAAGCAACCATGGATTGAAATCAAAGATTCTCTAAGAGCTGGAGTTTCATCCATGAGAAATACGATTCGCCAACAGCTTCACCTTTTTTCTGATTCCATGATTCTGCTTGAGATTCAAATGCAGGCCAAGGAGTACTGACTGGAAGCTTGTCATGATGCATAATTATGGAACCATCATTTTTTTTGTCTTTGTTTGATGTTGTGTTGCTACCTGCAACAGGTATGTGCAGAAACGTATCTCCTCCAAAGTTTATCAGGCGGCCAACAAGGAGTCAGAGCTGGTCAAGAGTTGTTTTTTTTTAAAACTGAATCTGGCCAAACAAAAAGCGAGAATGTAAGTATATATTCAGGTAATGGTAAATTGGTGGTTTGGGTTGGTGGTTTGGATTCCTGGGATCCCCTTATGAAAGGGATTGTTACTTCGGGGCACCCCTAGAATCCCAAACCACCAACCCCAACCACCAATTTACTATATGTTGATATATAGATATGATATAACATATATATATATATGATTATTTATGAATATGATAATATGAATATGAGTGTGAATTTATGAGAATGTGCCTTTATCTTCCTTTATCTTTATCCATCTATCCATGTGTTTAAAATTGCACGTACAATGTATATATTTTCCCATGGGTTTTGCGACCTTCAGAACGCCAGGAGTTTCCCATGCCAGACAAAGGAGTCATCTGCATTTCAGGAGGAAATGGCGCTTTGGGTTTGGTCATGGGCAATTGGCTCTTGGATAAGGCGGGGATGTTTGGAATTTCTGATCACCTAAGGACCTGCATGTTTTTCCATGACCCAAACCGTTGAACCCCTTTCTGAAGAGACATTTTTGTTGGAAACCTACACACCAGCAAAAAAAAATCCCCCTGGACAGGCTGCGGAGCAAGGCAAATCAGGCTTCTCTATCCAATTCCTTTCCAGATCAATGAAGATCTCAGTTCTTTGGACGAAAAACCAGAGAGATTAAGTTTCTTTCTTTTTTAATCTCTCAACTTTGAAGGAATTTCGAATCCTCTCAAAAAGCCGTTTCAGGAATTTTCAAGATTGTTTCCATATTTCTTTCTTTTTTTTTTTTCGGCAGTTGGAACACCAATTCCCTCTCCAATGTTTTGTAAGGACCTAAACATGCCTTTGTGGAAGGATATTGAGGTGAAGGCTGCCAAACTTGGAGTTACAGTGGAGCAAGGCCACCTCTTTTTTTGGACCAACAGTGATTTCTGGCAGGTCATTTCGGACAGAATCAAAGAACTTGGACAAACAGACGTTAACAACTTTGATCAAAGCTGTTTGTGGTTTGAGGTCAAGAGTTAAATTGAGTATACCTATAGACCTTCCGTTTGGATATCGAATTTCAGCCCAAAAAGATATGTT
>DF243569.1:2194-12194 GCA_000507305.1 Breviolum minutum Mf 1.05b.01 | reverse complement strand
TTCCTGTAGGACCAAGGTGAGGATTGCAAATTATGTGACCTGGAATGCAAATTATGTGGCTGGTGGTTTCAAATTATCATGGTGAATTTTCAGCCCAATTTTTTTTGGGGAGATGTTCTCCAAGTTGATGACTGCGCATGTTTCTTTACAAACAGGTTGAAGCACCAACTAGAAGAGTCACAACCAAGATTGTTATCTATATACACTATTACAATCTATTACATATTTAGTATAGAATCCCTGTAAATTACACTTTTATCATCCTGGGTGGGTGGGTAGATCCAAATTAGAATTTTTGTTTTGGATGCACTTTTTTGTGACTTTTTGGTGGCTTGGGATTCATCCACCAAGGTAGACTGGCGGAGTTACCTGCAGGCTGCAAGCCCAGGTGATGATTTAAAGGTCATATTGGCATGACTTGAATGTCCTTGAGTCGTTGGAAGATGGTGAAGATGGTGAAAGACCCGCTTTTCTCTTGGTGAAAGACTCTGAGGCAGAGGCCAGGACTTGGTATAAACATTTCAAGCCATTTGTCTGGGACGCCGGCAGCGAAAACCTCAAGGTGAAGGTTTTTGAAAGGTTTGGTGGCCTCTGGTGCTTTGCTTTCGATGCATTGCCCAAGGGCGTCCTTCCAAGCAAGGCAGTGCCCATGGCTGTGACCAGTCAAAACTTCCATGGGCGTCATGTGCGTGGCATTTTTTGAAGCACAAAGCTCAAGCCTCGATCATAGAATGTCCAACTGAGCGAGGCCCATTGCCAGGTGCCAAAGCTCGGTAAAGGCAGATTGCGCTTTGCCCTTCTTGCTGCGATGATTCAGACATCCGGGCGAAACGACCTGGATTAGAATAAGAGCAGCGCAGCAAGGAATGCAGTGGCTGGTGGCATAGCCGTTAAAAGTTGAGGTGACCTGCATGAGGCATCTGTTGCCAATTGAGGTACCCTGAGTTGGAATCCCAACCGGGAGAATGCCTCTGATGATGAGGTGAAGAGGTCTGTCTGACGACGAGGTCATCTCAGCATTCCATGTTGAGCCAGAATGATCTGCCTGAAGCTGAGCGTAGCGCTAGCTCTCCCGTGTGTTCCCAAAACTGGGAAGCGTCTCAGCATTTCGCAGCTTTGCCAAGCTTGCCACTGGGATATCTGGATTCTCTCCGTGGTCCATGGCTACAAGCTCTTTTGGAACCTGGGGGTGCTGGAAACATTGGAAACCTGCAGAAACTCTAGAAGTCGCGACGCTTCACCACGTTTGGCGGCAAGGGTTCGTCAAAAGGCAAAGGACCGACTTTAGGTGAGGCAATGGTAATGCTGAAAAAAAAAAGTGTTGCAAGCCTCTGTGCATCATGAAGCAGTGCACCTTTTGCTGACATGCTAGGTAAGGCACCAGGAAGTGATAGTCACTTGCAATGTCTGACTGAGGGGCATGGTAGACTACTTGGGTGACATCGATGAAGAAACCAAGTCAAAGGTTCGGGGGTTCCGCTTCGAGCTGCCAAGCTTTCAGGATGAGTTGAACTCATAAGATCACCCGTCTCCATCGCTTTGATCATGAGGCTTCTGACGTGTCCGTCTCTGTACCAGTGAGGTTTTATATACACTTCAGTTTCCAACCACTTGGCTAACCTCAGAGATCATCCTTGTAATTTTGATGTCCCATCTTTCTCTTTCTCTTTGATTTCCTCATGAGATGTAGACTTTCATCTTTTATATGTTTGGCATTGTAAGCAGTTCAGCAAGTTGGCAGGTGGCTGTTGCTGCAGGCTATCCTCTAAGTATGTTGCAAAAGTGGGGGGTCCTGAGATTCTGGAGGTCAAGCACAGCAGATGATATTGATTGATATTGACATATATATATATATATATTATATATTATATATATATTGATTCACCTGATGTTAATTTCATACATCTTGTATACACAACAGTAGTATTTTTTGAACGTTTCATGATAACCATGTTGCCACACCGGGGAAGCCTTAAGGTTTTTAATGTCCACCTGCTTGGGTCACGGGGAGTCGACCCGGGTGAGGCCCTCGCAAAAAGCCAAGCTGGATGAAGCGATGGCAGCAGCTGCTGAGGCGACCGGGCAACAGTCATCCAATGTTGTCTGGTTATCAATACTGTATATTAATCATATCATGTCATATCATGTCATATACATATATATGATATATGAATACATTATATATACACAGATATTTCTAGATTGTCGGATGATATTTCTAGATTGTCAGATGATAATTATGCAACTGTATTTTTTAGAATTTTTTAGAGTTACTGTATCTAATAATTACCTTGTATGTAAATGTAATTTTGCCTCAAAAGGGACATTGCCCCATACAAAGCAGGCACATGATTCCGTTTCAAGTCGTTGTTTTCATATCCAACGCTGGTGCCGTTGCAGGATTGGTTTGGCTCCAATGGTAAAGGCAGTGGTGGTGGGTGATTCATGGGTCCACACATGTGCCAAAAAAGCCACCAACTGGTGACACTTAACAGAAACTTACAGAGACTTGCCTCTCATTCAGCACCATAAAGATCATAAAGTTCATGGTATATCCAGCATAGATACTTTGAATTTCCACAGGATAACAGAAAGGTATAAGGAAGTACTCGGAAGTAGCTCAGCAGGCCAAAAAGTGGCCGAGCCAGTGGTCGAAGATCGACCACAAGACCTGGAGCAAAAGGAGTCGGATGAGAAGACTAAGAAGCAAGGCTGGTGGTGTTGCAACATCATATTTTGAGGAGCTAATTGGGCTAATGATCTCTAATGTGAATCAAAGGCCTCCTGCATCAGGATGTATATAAATATAAATTGTAAAGGTATCCAAATTCCAGAATGCAGTTCATATACAGTATTTCTACGACAACGCGGAAGTAACTACAGCCCTCACCGTGGGGATTTTTGTTCCGCTGCTCAACTCGAATTCAGGTTATTTCAGGTCACTTTCCAGCATGAATCATGAAATCCTTGAGACAATGTGGAGGTTTCGGGTCCCACAACCAAACACCGCAACAAAAAAACACATTCCAAAAAAACATGTCTGTTCTGAAGTACTGTACCTTTCATGGTGACTTGTTTTTTTTTGCAGTGCCGGGACATTCAACTTGAATAGCATGTTTTTTGAGGTGGTGTGGTGCTGAAGTGCCTTGAGGGTTTGGATTGGCAGCTGCAAGATACCCAGGAGGGGTCCTGATTTAGCTGCTAGAAATTCTCATGAGAACGCAGGCAGTGGCCAAAATGTAGTTTTGAGTAGATGACAGATGACATCCCAAACTCAAAAAAACACCAACCACAAATCACATGAAACATGAAACCCTGAGATGAAAACAAAGGCAGATCCTGACAGATGGTGATGTTGGATCCGCGAATGTCACTCTATCTCCAGGATTCTTTGTCGGTGTCCGTCACCTTCACGGAAGAGCTTTGGTTGGGTCTTGCTGGAGTTCAGGGACTCAATTTTGCCACCAACTGGGTGAGGAAATCAGGATTTGCTCCCCCCGCTTGATACATGCCTCAGGTGTCAGGAACTGAATTCAAGGAAGCTGTGAGCTTTGAACTCGCTCAAGAAGAATTGTGTAATGCTCAGCTGACCATGGCTTCACAGAATCTAGGGAATTTGTCATTTGCTTCTACTCGCATTGGAAGGGAAGGGGACATACTTATGCTGTGGTGATGCAGGCGAGTGTTGCATGCGGGCTCAGTGACAACTGGCGAGTCTTGCACTTGCCGTCGGGAAAATGGTGGTACCCTTGGGATGGTACCCTGTTTAACTCCCCAAAGGAGCCCTATAAAAGGGGATATACCCAATAAATACCCACTATATAAGGCGCATATGGGGTCGCTTATTAATATCCCTATGGTAGATTCATCATTTCTATAAACAGGTATTGCTCAACGTCATGTGAGCATTTGCCCTTTTTGAGCCAGGTTGTGCTGGATTTGAAACTGCCAGCAGCAGTTGTGCTGCACTCAATTGACGAACTGTGTGTGATGTGTGGTCGCTCTTGGGTGCATAGGTTTTTTGTATGTTTTTGTTTCCTTTTGAAGCACGACTTTGCAGCTGCTAGGCGAGTTCAGTAAGTCTCTTGATCTGTGTAAAGACACGTCTCACATGCAAAGACTGCTTGGGCAATCAGCCTCCTAGTGATGCGGTGATCTTGTGTTTGCCCATCATACAACTGAAGCCCATTGTCAAAACAGAATCTAATGCGGGATTCTATAAGAATATATCTCTTGAATATTTGGATCAAACTTAAAATGTTTGGACCCTCAAAGTCAAAATGCATATAGGATGCAATTTTGGTTCAGCCATTCTTATTCAACTCTGGGACTTTTTGATTCCATTGATGCATGCCCTAGGATGCTCCCAGTGCTTCTGCCAGTGTCAGTAGCCGCAAGATGCGTGTAGCAGTGAAGGCAGCCCTGAAAAATATGTGTGATTCACGGATTGTGCAAGGGTTTCAACAAGACGTGGTGTTTTGGTGGTTATCCTTGGCTTATCTGAAAAGATGGGGTCTTCTTTTAATCATTTCAGAATTCCTATCAGTCACAACCATGGCTGAATTGTGATTCATGTTGCTAAAGTGCCAAAGGGGTTGTTTCCATAGCCAGGCGCAAAAGATCTCCAAAGCCAAGTGAGAAGCGCCACGAAGAGAACCGCAGGGCAAACGCCAAAAAGAACCTTCGGGTTGTTGAGTGTGGTTGCTTGGGTGATGAGTTTTCAAGATCAATTGCTCTTGAGGTCTTGGGAGGTCCGGGGAGGTTCGATGATTGATAAGGCAACCACGACCCAACATGACCAACACCTGTACAAAAGCCTTGGAATGGGTGGCACGGAAATCTAGACTCGGATAGAAACATGATTGGAAATTGTCAAACCATCCAGGAACAATGTGAGAGTGAAGCAGCACACGAAAGTCTGATCACTTTTGTGTCGCCAGGAGATCTGAGCCTCAAGCTCCTTTACATGAACCGCCTTGGTGTTTGTTTTTGAAAAAGATTGCAGTACAACTTCTCATCACTGAATGATCACCTGTACGATTCAAAGCTGTGATTCGTGAGTCAGCTAAGAGATATTTCTGTCCACTTCATTCATTCACTACCGAGATGTTTTTTTGGCAAAGAGGGCCGCTGCTGAGATTTTTGGCATGGATTTGATTTGAGTCTTGTTCATTCAACACCTCTCGGCTTCACAAGCATTAGCAAAGCCACTTACGCTGAAACCGTCTCACTGATCTCACTGTTTCACAGATCTTTCACCAGTTTACCCAACTCGACTTTTGTCGATCAAAAATCAGTGAACCAAAAACTGCCACCATTCGCCTGTGGACTCTGGAATGGTTTGAGATAAATGGAATCGCGAAGGCTGGGAAGGTATTTAAATTTTAAGGGTAAGAACCGCTGTTTGAGGCATTTTGGGCCATTTTGGATGTCTGGTTGTGGCTCAAGCAAGGGGTGTTCTTCTGGTGAGGAAACCCTCGAGATCTATCGGCAAAACAGCGGCACGAAGGTAGGCGTCTCAGTTAGTTCTTTGGGATGATTGCCTTTGACCACTGATGTGCATTGACCTGTAGGTCACTACATCACAATGAGCCAACCACCTTTATTTGCGGAAGAAAGAAACCTTTTTATGGGTGGATTTTCTGTTTCGGAAAATGTCAGAATTCGCTTGGGAATGATGGAGGAGAAGCCTGAAAGACGTCAGGTACGTCCCAAAAAAAGTGTTGAGTGAGAAAAAGGCCCAACGCTGGAAACGAGCTCACTACTAACTACAAGTGAACAGTCAGCAAAAACCCAGGTTCTTTGCTGTATGTAGGGGATTATACTACCCAGTTACATAGGGACTACAATAAGCCATTATCATTATAAGGATCCCTATGAACCAACCAATATAATGGAAAGAGGAATGATGCCAAGGTTCAGCATGGCACCGTGGCTGTCGTCTCCAATGCGCTCGCGCAGTCCCAAGAGAGGAGATCTGGGAGGGACTTATTGTACTGTTTGTAACAACAAAATCAAAATGAGAGGTGTGGTGGAAACACGTTCCTTTTGCAGATACTATATTTATCAATCTGATCTACAGAATACAAAAAACAGTATGATAGCACAGACTAGTTACTATAGCGCTTGTTAGCTCTAAGAAGGTGCTTCACGATTTTCTTCACATTAGTTTGCCAGTGCAAAAGGGAAGTTTCTTTTTGGCAATGTTCTGACTTATTTTATAACAAAAAACATCCATTTTTTGGGAGATCAAGCTTCCAGCTTGTGCGAGAGTCAGGAGTTGGTCCCCGAACTGCGCTGCCAAAGCTGCCAGACTCTTTTGCCATGAGCTGGGCCGAAGTCCAGGTGGCCAGAAACTGCGATCTTTTTTATGATTCAACAGCAAGTCCAGGGGCTAGAGGGATTTGGCCTTGTAAATTTGATGGAAGCGTATACTGAGATTTTTTTCTCTCCCACATGACCCACATGGAATGATGATGTTTCAAATCTTGAGACATTCCGTTTGTTCAATGCCGATTTATTTGTGTCTCGTTCTTGTTGTTACTTAGCCCACTTTCATAAAGATGATTGTTGTGGGTAGTGTCATTGACCTTCTCTGGTGGAAACAACCAAGCACTGGTCTCCCCCAGGCTTGCAAGACGGAGAGTGAATCTGAAAGTGGCCAATGCGACAGTCACACACTCAGGATTTTGTTGGAAATGCGATTCCAACTCCGCTCCTGTTTTTTGGCAACCAGAAATCCGGCAGTTGAGCACAGTTGAGCTTGGGAGTTGATCCATCTTTTCTCCCCATTATTTACAAGGTTTTTATACATTAACTAATGGTTAATTGATTCAATTTTGGTTTGGGGCCCTGTGGTTTGGATTCCTAAGGATCCCCTTATGAAAGGGATGGTTTCTTAGGGGTATCCCTAGAATCCCACCACCAACCAGGGCCCCAAACCACTCCAGGTCCAAGTCCACGAGAAGATGGCCGACCCCTTTGTGGACGCATGGCGTGTGGTGACCAAAAACTCATAGGGGCGAAAAATATACCATGAAGAGGCAATATACAGTACATATATCTAGACAATATATGATATATTATGATAATATGATATTTGATATATGAGATATATAGTTTATTTATAGATATTTAGAGATTTGGCCTATAAAGTGTCCTTAGATTGCGGTTTTGGCAATCTACCATGACTACTAATCTGTGGGGCATATCCCATGAAGTAAATTCGTCACATGTGGATTCCCCGTCCATCCAGACATCCAGCCCAGAAGCCAAGGCTACACGGGATACAGTTGCAAGAAGCAAAACAATGGCACGAGGCGCAACTTTCAAGAAAACACTGTCAATGTTGGCTCACTTTGACTTTGGCGTTTTTTTGTGGGGTGATATGACAGACAATAATCAGCAGAGAGAACACAACTCCCCGGTCAATGAAGTCACTAAACATCTACTAATATATTGCACATCGTTTCAATTCCTTTTCTCTTTTGAGAGGCCATGGAACATCATTTGAGGCTACTGAATCAGGCCGCGATGGCGAAGCTGTCCATGAATTTGGGATGGATGGAACCCCCAATTTTGCTCTTGATTTGGATTTTTGAGAGGCAAATGAGAAGGCTGGAGCATCATGTCATGTGAAGGGAAGTAAGATACAAGAGAATCCTCCCGTATTTTGTCAATTATTTTCTATGTGCCCTCTAAAAAGACGCTCAGAAAGTCGAGGGCTCTGCATCTAGAGTTCTCAAGATAAGGAAGCAAAGTATCTTTGCTGGTGCCTTCGGCATCTGATGTTTGAGCCATGTCTTTTCTGCCACATGAAATGAGTTTGCCCTTCCATCTTGAACTCTGCTTATCCAGGATAGCAGTTCCAGTGGTGAGTGTTCTCCAGAGCAAGGGGCTCAGCATATGTTTCTTTCCACTAGGTCACTAGGAGATGTTGGATGAGGTTTTGGACGGTGACATCTTTAAGCATTCCAAGTCCTTGTAGCTCTTGTAAGTCCTGATTTCTCATCCCATCAACCGTTGCAGCCGGCCTTGTCGCAAGGCCTGGTGTTCGACTTCCACACTTTGCAAGGCTGAGACTGCTGGTTGACACATGCCGCCACATGCCCTTGGCTATATGATTTACTCTTTTTTTGTATATAATAGCAAATTCTGCCAAGGTTCGTTAGGGGCTTTTCCACCTTTTCGACTTGATGTTGAAAACCACACTCCCTGAAACTAACAGCTAGCCCTGAAAAATCAGGCCGCATCCAGAAAGGAGATGAATCATCTTCCAACCATGCATTTTTTCGGGTGCGAACAATGGAAAAAAATCCAGGGAGGGTACTATTCCTCATCTATATCTAGTGCATGATTTCTATTACTATTCTTCATATTGCTGCATTATTTCTTCCATATTGCTGCACGCATCACGTCGTTGAAACGCTCAGAGGTATCGACCCCTGCCGCCTCCACCTTTACCTTCACACCTGAGAACGGCAACGCCGCCACGACTGCAGCCAATGGGAGGCAAGTGGATGAAAGCTTTGACAATGACATGAAATACATTATGTATGTATACGTGTACTTATCTATCTATCTATCTATCTATCTAATCTAATCTAAGCTAAGCTAATCTAATCTAAGCTAATCTAATCTAAGCTAGGCTAAGCTAAGCTAATCTAATCTAAGCTAAGCTAAGCTAATCTAAGCTAATCTAATCTAACCTAATCTAATCTAATCTAATCTATCTATCTATCTAATACTATCTAAATCTTACAAATATATTGTGTTCAATGATGTTTCACCTTGCATACATTGACGAAGATGTCTGCAGCTTCGTGTTTTAAAATTAGCATTCAGCAAATACATAAGTTGGAAGCACTGCGCAGTTTGAAATCTTTGAGCCAGGGAGTCCCTCAGGAATGTGGATTGGAGATGATGAATTCGATTAGTGTTGAACCAGAGAAAGGAGTGCAATTCACAGGAGACCCACTGTTGTGTCCTTGAAGTAACAGCAAAAGGGCCAAAAAGGCTAGAAAATCCTGGAAAATTATGATTTAGAACCCCAAAAGTCATGGAGTTTTACTTCAGATGATTTTCCTTTCCAAGAAACGGTGATCTTTAGGTTCCAGCCGTTGAGTTTCCAGGGTGTACCTTTCACAAGCCCGTTGGGGAATCTGCTGCTCCTACAGTTCAACCTGATAGGCACAGATGCGGAGATGGCGCGAAGGCTGGGTGGAAAGTTGAAGCGTTGGGTTGGGACCCGTGAGCGATTGCATCTGGGAAGTTGTTTCACCATGGATTGAAAAAAACGATGAAACGAAACGAAAAGAAAAGACATGACATGAAATGACTCAGTCACAAACACTTTGAAAAATGCCGGATGCATTTCTGCTCAGCTCTTGCTGAGCAGTTGAACAACTTCAAAAAGACCTTCACTTGAAAGGACTTGAAAGCTAGATTTTCATAGATTTCCACTATTCACAATTCTATCTTGTAGCCCATAGCTGTGACAGTCAGGTCTTTAAGCCCTTGGAGAAAAAGTCGCATGCCACGTCGCTACCATCCAAATCAAGGCCATTTGTATGCACAAGAGGTCCATTGGTTGTTCATGGCAGCAGTACACCTGGGATGTCATTGTTTACTCCTGAGAACTGACAATGTCTCCTGAAAATATACAATACCTTTCTTTTGAACTGGTCGCCTTTTTTTGGGGACATGTTAGTTTTTGGGTGTGTATCCTTTAGAGCTAGAGAAGGACGCCCCCCAGCAAAAGACCCCGCGCCCACAACACAACATACATAAAATTACATACAAACTTACATACAAAACAGAGCAGACACATACCCAGAAGCATATACATAAAACAAAGCAGAAGCAATACTCACAAAACTACTCACAAACATACATACAAGCAATACTCACAAAACAAACCAGACACCCATCCCCAAACAGCACCCCAAAAACAGAACAGTAAAAATCTATTACCTTATATAATAGTAAGTATTGTATAAGG
>DF243568.1:0-37811 GCA_000507305.1 Breviolum minutum Mf 1.05b.01 | reverse complement strand
GACATCTCTGCTGCATCTTCTAGAAAGAAATCTCTGCTGCATCTTCTGGAAAGGGAGTGCCAGCGGCAGTTGGACTGGCCGAGTTTAGATTTGAAAAGAGAGCACCAATGAGGCAGTTGGACTGGCCGAGTTTAGATCCAGATTCTACATTTGCGAACGATACGCTTGTCCATATATCATGCACGAGTTTAGATCCAGATTCGAGTTTTATCTAAGGTGCATAATCGGTACACACATGGTGTGAGGATTCGCTAGAGGTAGCATATATATGTATACTGTGGACGAGTTAAGATCGAGATTCGACATCTCTCGTCTAATAAATAGCAGGTTCGCATCGGGTGAGCATGGGGCTGGCCGAGTTTATTATAGATCCAGATTCGACATTTGCGAGCGATACGCTTGCCCCCACATATGGACGAGTTGAGATCCAGTTTCGAACATTATCTCAGGTGCAATGACGGTACACGCATGGTGTGAGGATCAGCTATTTTATATGTATATACTGGCCAAGTCTAGATCCAGATTCGACATCTCCGAGCAATGTGTTTCTTCACACATGGGCGAGATTTTGGAGCGGCGCAGCTTGAGGGCACACACACACACACACCATGTGTGAGGATATACTAGATATTCGTACTGGCCGAGTTTAGGATGTTGCATCAATATGTTTAATAGCAGGTTCACACCGGGTGAACACCATGGCAGTTGGACTGGCGGAGTTTAGATCCAGATTCGGCATTTGCGAGTGATTTGCGTGCCCATACACATCGGTGAGTTCAGATCCAGATATGGATGTTATCTTTTAGGTGCATGCATGAGGGCATGCACATGGTGTGATGATCAGCTAATAGTTGTACTGGCCCAATTTAGATCCACATTCGACATCTCTGAGCATATGCGTGGCGAGTTTAGATCCAGGTGCAAATATTGTGTCAGGTGCATGCATGAGGGCACACACACACATGGTGTGAGGATCAGCAAGTTGTACTGGCGAGTTTAGATCCAGATTCGACATCTCTGCTGCATGCCAAACATCCGTCATCGAAATACATAGCTTTTAACCCCGGCTGGTTCGAAACCCTGATTTTAGATCCAGACTCGACATCTAAGATGAATCCTTGTTAGTGTGTGGAGGGTAGACATACCCGGCAGAATGGCCGATTCTACATTTGCGAACGAGACGCTTGCCCACTATGGGCGAGCTTGACCAGACTCGAAACCGCTTGAGGGTATGTACACACATGGTGTGAGGGTCAGCTATAGGTAGTTGTACTGGCCGAGTTTAGATCCAGATTCGACATCTCAGAGCGATACGCTTCCCCATTCGTATGGGCGAGTTAAGATCCAGATTCGAATACTGTCCCAGGTGCATGCTTGAGGGTACAGGACCTACGAATCAGCTAGTAGGTAGTTGTACTGGCCAGGGTAAGATCCAGATTCGACGCCTCTGCTGCATGCAAACCGTCGGCCACCGAGATACTTGGTTGGGATCAGGTGTTTACCCAGCTGGATCGAAACCTTGAGTTTTCCACTCGACATCTAAGATGAATGCTGGCTAGTGCGTGGACGTACCCAGCAGAAACGGCCCTTCCCAAGTGCACCCACTATCCCAGTCTACCATTACAGGGCTGGTTTCCATAGTGGGTTTAGATCCAGATATGACTTTTGCGAGCGATACGCTCCGCTGATATTACAGGGAGCCATTTTTGATTTAAAAAGTAAATGCGGGTTATATGTTCTGCTTTGCATAGGTCCTTTCAAGGTATGAAGCAAACGAGCTTTTCCGGATACGGTTGTGAAATAGTGTCGGCATGACCTTGGTGGTTTCGAAGATGGCTGGTGAACCCAAACTCACAAACTGTTTAGTAGTTATTTCCCTCTGATCTGTGGTGGTGGTGACAGGTGGTGACAGTGGTTTCAGCTTTGAATACAGTAACCGTGTTCGAGATATGTTCCAGAGGGTACACACATATTGAGATACAGATGCTTTTAAACAGAACGCCCTTTTCCCGGCATTTGCTGTTTTTACCCGGAGTTTCCATGTTGCTTTACCACCACTTTGGACCCCACCACCTTAGTCACCAATTGGACTGTTACCTGTCAGTGGTTAAGACGTGTGAGGTTAGTACATGGTACATGGACCTGAATATTAACTAGCATGCAGCATGTCCCTAGTCATTCCCTAGTCAATAAATCTCCATTGATAAGTCAATAACTAGTCATTCACCAAGTGTTTCTTAAATCAAAGCAGGTGGTGTTGCCTACTGCGACATCAATGCAGAAGTCAGTGGCATTTTACAGAACTTGGACTTCTTGACGCACCTCGGAATGATGCTGCAGCGGCGCGTGTTTCTAATAGGTCTTGAATTTGGGGTATATATAGATGGATATGAGGTTGAAGGAGGGACTATGGACACAGTTTCGAATCTTTGAGTGTTTTTAAAATGGGGAATCTATGTAGGTTCTCACGGGTCATTTCGGGGCGTTCAGCGCAAAGACTTGTGGCGACATTTGGCGGAGTTGTCCCTTGTTTTTGGATGTCCAAGTGCTCCGCAAAGCAAATATTTTCCCCCAAACAACAACGTCGGACCCAAAAAGAGTTGTCGCCATTTGTAGGTCCAAAGTTTGATAGTGGAGCTGCATCAACCAACTTCCAACCTCTCAGACTTTGCTTGGGATCAACTCCCAGACGATCGAAGGCATGTCTACAGTAACTATAGGGATGCATTGACCCAAGAATCACTATACATGAAACATCATGAAACGTAAGAAACAGGAAATGTAACGTCAAGATTCCAGCCCCATGGGACCATTTGCTACTCTTCCGAAGTGCCCTAGGTCATTACAGCAGAAGGTCGGGCCAGTTGAATAGGAAGGGGGGACGGGGAGGATTTTTCAACCCACTATATACTGGTACTCGTACCTGGAAAAATATCTCTCTTTCGAAATGTTTTTTTGAAAGGGATGATCTGACTTAGGAATATGTTCGCATGAGTGATCGGGATTGACGCCCAACTGAATTGACATCAGATGTTCAAACTCCAAAGCAAACCTGACCTTGCGCTTCTCAAACATTCTAATCGGTAGAAACGTGGTTGGCCAACAGCAAGAATCCTAAGTGGTTTCAGTGCAAATTCTGCTTCCAGGGAGTCATGTTCAGCTTTCATGTGAGAACGTATGCATGTGCCATGTGCGTCCCCTCATGCTTTCCACCTCTGTTTTCGCAAAGTGAATGTTTATTTGATGCTCAGTCACTTGCCAGGAAGGCATCGTGTGGGCAAAACCCTATGTGAAGGCTGGCACTCAGGCCCGGTGGAAGGAAGAAGCGTGATTTTTACAGTTTTGTGGGCAGTAAGAAATGGCTATGTACTCCCCCCCCAAAATGGTGGTTTGATGACATTTCCAGATAACATCATGCATCGAGCTCACCCCGGTACCCTTGGAACAGGTGGTGGGTCCACGTGATGGTTTGCCGACCTGGATTGCAGAGATTGTGGTACAACGCGGCCATGCCAACGAAGCGTTGGTGCCTTGGCTTTCGACTGTATGGAGAAAAATGGAACTGTGGGGATGTTGTTTTTTTCCGGAAGGGGTGTCGGGTAGGGAAAATAAGAGATAGTTGAGGGACCTCTAAAGGGTCTGAAGCATGAAATATGAAGGGACATAGAAAACATGGTCGTTTCTGGCTCTTTTTTTCAGCATCATACAACTGTTTGGGATGGTGGATCTTACTTTGCGATCATTCAAGCTGACAAGAGTTTAATTTCTGAAGCACGAGGCTCATTTAGCCGGAGGAGTTGTTGAATCCTGTACTTCAGCATCGTACCGATACCGCTTGACAAGCAGATTTACCAAACTCACCGTGATGTTGTGAATTGACCACGTACAACTCCTCCAAGGATCGTCCCAATTACATCATGTCGTTCATCTTAGTACCCTCTAGACTCTATCTAGACTCCAGACATGGCACATGGCAATAGAAATTCACCGTGTTCAGAAGGATGTGGATTCATACAGGTTGTCATATTAATGATTGCAAGCTGTCCTATTAATGAGTTTTGGCCAAATTTGAGAGTAAGTCACTGGTCGGCTCGGAGATCTCTATCGATTTCTCTCCTCCTCCCTCTTTGTACAACTGAAGTACCCAGGTGGCAGATAGCAACACATGAAACCTTTTTTTCAGTGGTACTGGCCATATTGGATTATGTTTCTTGATATGTCTGTGTAGCAAGGTCAACATATTTATTCTAGGTTCTAGGCACTGGGCATGTATGTACATGTTACATGCATATGTATATGATTCGCCTGTGGTTTCAGATACTTTTTTGTCTTTATTTGCTACAACTCTGAACTGCTCATTCTTTGGCAGTGCAAAGTCGTGCATTCGTGGATGCTAGTAGTATTTTGTAGTCGTTTTCTTCCTGCTTGCAGAAGGTGTTTGTCCTCCGATTTGGGTGACTGTCTGGTACCTACCAGAGACTATCGACCATACGTAGGATTGTTTCCGATGATAGACGGGAAACTGCCTTCTCCGCACACAC
This sequence comes from Breviolum minutum Mf 1.05b.01, assembly GCA_000507305.1. Taxonomy (NCBI): domain Eukaryota; class Dinophyceae; order Suessiales; family Symbiodiniaceae; genus Breviolum; species Breviolum minutum. The sequence continues at coordinate 33,270 of DF243568.1, read as the reverse complement.
TACTTCTGGTGCAACTAGACCCGCGTCAGGTTGTAAAATAGCCAAAGAGGTGTAGATATATCGATTTCTCATGATTTTTCCTTCTTTGACGCTTTTTCATTTTTTCAAGTTGATTGTCTTGTCAATTATTCACAATAATTTTGTCAAGTTTCATTGGAGCACAGTAAGCCATTTTCGTATCCCATCTTGACAGCAAGTTGAAATTGGTTCATCTTCACACCTCCATGACCATTCCCCATAGCCGCTGATGAAGCAAGCAGGCCTATTTGCAAAAGATCCAGTCGGAGATCAAACCGGACATCCACTAGTGGCCAACAAGGCCAAGTGTGGAACAAAACACCTTTGCTGTTTACCGAGGTGTTTCTTGTAGGCCCTACTGTAGGTCTTGGATTTTCTGAAGGTTGCCACTTGGGGGAGAACCTTTCGTAGATGGATTGGATCTGATGATGATGATGATGATGATGATGATGATGATGATGGGTGGATGGTAGTTAGTGTTGGAGGCTGTAACAAGGACAAAGGACCAGGAAGTCATTATTCTCATTGCTTCCCCAGGTAGAATCGGATTGCTCTGTGAAATTGCCAAGATACCATTTCAACTTGAGGTTAATTAATGGTTGTACAGGCAGTAGATTTACTGATGCAATGAAACGTAGCGGAGTGGCTTGTCACGGTTCTTCGTTCTTAAACTAGCTGTGCTGTATCTCCGGACATCCTCACAAATGACATCTTTTTGTCAGGTTGGTGAACGATGCAGGCAGATTGACTACTGTATCCGATAAGTAAACCATTTTGTTGGGTTGGATTCTAATCTTGAGGGAGCCAAAGAGAAGGTTGCTGGTCGGGTCATCTTTGCTTTCATGCAAACACACAATATTTTGAAAATACATATAGAACGACTCAAAAAATGCTTTGCCAAAACTCCCCTCTTCTGCTGATCGAAACCTAGGGGAATCGCTCCGTTCATCACTCCCTGGGAATTTTGATTTTTCAGATACCCCCATCGCTCCGAATATGTACCAGCTAGATTCTAGCCATAAGTAGAGGGGTAACCATTGTTATGAACTTAAAGTTTCCTCCATATAGGAATATTCCAAATGTTCCAATGTAGTCCTTCCAAATGTCCTGACCGAACGGAAACTGATGTATTTGAGCCAGATGTTTTCCAGAAAGGTTTGGGAGTTTTGCAACCAGCATCCCGTAGGGCCTTAATCACCATCTCATGAACCTTGACTCCGCTTGTTGCAGGCTGCGCCAAATTTTTCGAGACGCAGCTCTGAAATATAAGGAGATGTTCTCAAAGGCATCTGAAGAAACATAGGAAACATGGAAAAGATCTTCTGTGCCAATGATATAACGACCTCGGAACCAACCTCACGACTTGCAGCAAACAAAAACAGGGGAACTCGCCTGCGAATTAGCTTTATTCAGCTTAGTGCGCTACAATGTTATTCTTTCAGGCACATCCTTTCACATCCTTTCACAGGACAAACAAAAAGGGATACAGTACTCAGAGTCACTGGCTGCAGGGGTTGAAAGTCTCTTTTCATCTCTTTTTGTGAAATAAAGCTGTGGTACTCCCAAAACGACATGAGCAATAGCAGATGGGGATACTGCTGAAGACCTGTTTTCGATGATTTTAAAGCTTTTCTTCAGCTGCCTCAAAGGCTATGACAACATCATTTGAGACTCCGGCATCTTCCTTTTCGAACGGAGTCCCTTTTGCTTTACCATTTTGAGGCACACGGACAACCAGCTGAGACCAAGGGGTCTGGGCTGGTTGTGGTGTAGTCTCAAAAGTCGGTTGAATGTTGAAGTTGGGATGTTCAATCTGAAAATGGCCCTGGATTCATTGATCTTTCATGATCTTTCTATAGGTGAGACTCCATTCCAATACTTCCCCGTTTTCATCCATTTATCATTTTATCTGGATTTATCATGATTTATCAACCTCCATGTTGGGTGAGTTTCCTCGCGACATTATCGCAGGCTCCCTAGGTTTTTGGATCGCAGAATCCCTAACGTTTGTTTGTTTAGAGATGAACTCTGCTGAGGGCAACTTCTCGGCCAGAGCAGATAGATTGCTAACTTTGTAGCTCAAGCAAATTCTAATTGTACATGGATAAAAAACACAAAACAACCTCAGTCCTTTGAATAATTGCCGATCTACATGATGGAATGGATCCAAGGTCCATGGTGCCATTCTTGAAAATCCCATGCCCCTTTGCCGTGTCAAAGGGGAAGTCCGGGAAGGTGTACCGATTCGGTGTCCCCCTGCGACTATCGACAAACTCGATGAGATCTCTGCAACTGATGCGAGCTGCATGTGAGGTTTTTTATTAAACTTGCAGAATTCTTGAATATGGTTGCTGTACCGGTGACATTCCCTTAGTGGGGATGTGACCAAACCCTCTCAATCTCCCTGGAAAATTCTGTTGTATCTCGCACGGTTCGGGATTCTAAACGAATCCCATGGCCACGGTGCCATGCTGCGGAGAGAAGGAAGTGTCAAGAAAAAGGAGAGGCTGCTTGAGTTGGTTGGGGATTGAGGGTTATGAAGGGTTGATTGAAAGAGAAAATAGCGTAGATGTATACCGAAAAAAGCACCGTGTTTTTATGTATTAATATACAGTATACATTTACCCTCTCAACGACCTAGCTTCGAACGTAAGGTAACTATTGGATACGTTAGATTCATTGCCTGGGATAGGGGTTTCTTCATGTTTCTTCTCCCTTTAGTACCCCTCAAGATTTTCAATGAATGCTGAGTTTTGTGGCTGAAGACATGGAAGGTAAATGGCCTCCGCAGGCAATCCGCAAATGAAAAGCCCAGCAATTTTTTCCGATGGCCTCGAGGCAGTACTCGTATGATATGCATTAGGGGTAATTACCCAATATACTTGTTCATCTATTGATTTGCATCAAGAAGCTTCATCATCATAGATCCTTAGATTTAGCGGCGCACAAGCCGCCCAATTAGTCATTGTCGTGATGGCCAACCTGCGAAACCGAGGTCCCCCGTTGCAGGAACACCCAGCAGCATTGCGATTTCGAGTAGCATCTCGAGTCCCTGGGGCAAAGTCCGATGTTGGGTGGGTGCTTGTAGGATCATAGACCGCGTCATTAGTATTCACCTATATGATACAGAAGGCTTGCATCTCAGGGCAGTAGCCACCAGTTTGTAACTGGGGTGATGCTTGAAAAGTAACAGCGTTTTTTCCACAGGAGGTTGTTTCTTAGCCGTGCAGCATCAGGGTGACAAAAACGCTGGCCTTCTTCGCAAAAGAGGAGTGTACTGTGTTAAGTCGATCCTAAACTATCCTAAACCCACTTCCAGTTGCCTATGCATTTACTTCCAGTTTGTTAGGGAAATAGGATAAGAAGCCAGTGCCATCTACGACTGGTCAGAGTTGTGAGATCTTCCAACGAGGTCACGCCAGTTTGCGCCGGGGGCAAAGCACTTGCTTGCCACCTGGACATTGGCTTCGGGAACATGAGAGGCTTTTGGGTTTCTGGAGAGTTTTTTGCTACTTTTTTGGGGGTTGAGCAGAGTTTTAAGCCAACAATTTGTGATTTTTCTTGGTTGGAGTGGCAATTCGACTTTGGATGTTTGGTGAGAAGCTAAGCAAATGTAATGCTGTCATGATTAATTTCAATTGGAACCTGGCAGTTCTGAGGTCTACCTGTTGCCGCCCTTGCTTTGATATGTTTCTTTCATCTGTTTGTGAGATTCTGGAGAAAGCGTGCTGGAAAATCTCAGCTGGGTTCGACGTTGCCTAAAGGCATGAATTGCCAGATGGAAAGGTCTTACTGTATCATCCAAAACCAAAAACCATTTTGGAAATCTTGGAGTTGACCTTGGGGGATTGTCCTATATACCTCTTGAGAGGTATTGTCATTGTTTTTTTTCTAGGACATTGTTTTAAATTGAGATTGAAGATGACTATATAGTCGTTATACAGTACACCCGTGCAGTTTTCTTTCACGGCATAACTTGTTTGTGGAAGCCAATTGATGATGCATTATAACTATCATTTAGTTTTAGGCCATGCAACGCATTGTTTCCGAGAATCATGAACCTTTGCACAACGTAGCAGCATGCTCGTTGTGTTTCCTGGTTTGTGTTGATGATAAACATCAATAACATCTGCATGTTTCTTCCTTTTTGATGCACCCGGAGGTTTGCTTTCACATTGGAGGATCTGGATCTGCTGGCCGTCTACTTGGAGCTGTCCAAGGTGGACGGATTCAAGGATCAAGAGCGAAAAAAATATTATGATAATAATTATACATTACATCAATACATTTTCTTATATAATTCTATATATATATATACATATATACCATTTCATCCTTTATCAGCAGTATTATGGCACATATGATTTGTCGCGCGCATATCATACATGCAGTTAGCATATCTTTATCATTGTCAAAGGCGACTCTTAGAGAGCTGAGCAGAGTCACGTCGGGGAGAGAAGAGGAGAGTAGAGTGCAGTAAAGTAGCATAAACTCCGTTGTTGTTCCAAAGATGTATGGAAAGGCTGTGGTGCTGCATGGCTTGGCATGATATCCTCCAAGAGAGATTTGATAGCCCCTTGAGATTTGCAAGGTACAGTCTGATGAGTGGCCAAGTTTCAAGGCATGCTTTCCTGTATGCCAAAGTTTGCCGTTTGACTCGAGGCACCGGCAGAGCGCTTTGCCAGCCAGAAAAGTGCCAAGTTGACGCTCAATGCAATGGTGGGGAGATGGAGACAAACGGAAGGAAAATAATGATGATGATTATGATGATAATAATGGTGGTGGTGGCGGCGGCTGCTTCAACAACACATTATTTGTTATATGCAAAATTATGCAAAGCCACATCACAGACTCTCTGGTCACAGCTGGTCTCAATAGAGGCATATCAAAGCTGAACATGGGCTCTTGGAGTGATTTAGGAGTCCTCTACTGGAAATTTTGTGGATGCTTTGATGACCTCAAGGGTACCTCACTGGATGTCACTGCAAGTCGTGGTTTAGATTGGGAGGTTTCTGAAAATGATGTTGGTTCAGTTATGTTGGTAGATCATTCTGATTTCGCACAATTTCACCATATGTAGCTAGTGATGAAAGGGATGAGTAGAATTGATCCCGATCAAAATGGGCAGTATAATGGCAGTATCCTTGGTTGCACAAATTGATCTGAGTGGCTTTTGGTAGGTGAACTTCGGACGGTGATAGTAATCTCAGCTTATCTATCCGTGGAATCTCGCTTTGCCTTAGGATTCTGGCGATGCTCCGGTTCCTTCGTTCTCTAGACATTCCAGTCCAGGATCGACTCGGATCGACCGTTGGTCAAGGTTGAGCGGTGAAAAGGAACTCCCCACTGCCCCTCACCACTGCCATCATAGACATCCAGTGAAAGTGTATGGGTAGCAGAAAAGATATCGGCATCTGCTCGAAAAACCGTACCTTTCTTAAAAACTCTTCACCAATTCAACGAATACAAAAGCTGTATTTCAGGGGCGAGAGTATGGCGCATTCTGTTTGGTACAGAGTAAGTGCATTTAGTTCTTACCGAAGTTTCAGCACCATGGGACAAAGTTTCTCATGTAAGTCACATGTGTTTTCACATGTTTGGGAAGCAGAAACTTCATAGTTCACAACCGGAGCAAAACTAGGTTGAATTTATTTTCATCCCGTCTCATGCAGCAAAAGTAAAGTTGAAATCCCGAAGCATTTGATCTTTACGAAACGTTTTAGCAGTGGGGCTCCACAATGGACACATGAACCCAGCATCTTGTTTCAGACTGAATAGGGTGGTCCAGTCGTCCAACACTTAAGACAGGTGGCGGGCAACCTTGATCACCAATCTTTTGTTTGCTGATATGGACCATGCCCTCCCTGAACCTCTCAAACCTGACACTGGGTGTCCACACATCCGACTCAACCAATCCGCGAGAACCGCAGGACATTTGCTGCTTGTTGGCGCATGCAAGTATCTACTTCAAAGACATTTATCCTGTCGGGTTGCCTTTCAGTCTTGGAGCTGGAATTTATCCCATTTGGGCAGCAGGATTTCCGGGTGCGTGGTCTTTGATGAATGATTCTAGGTGGCGGTTTCATGGTTTCATTGAGTTGCTGTGTTCACCAGAATTTGGATTTGCTGGAGGATATGTCCCCATTGGCTGATGGACCCATATCACGAAGCACTTGAACAAAAGACTGTGAAGAGAGCATTTTCACTCAGGATGGATTGTCGACCTGGTAAGTGCAGTCAATGAACTCTACCAAAATAGATGAGCAAACTATAGCGATGTGACCTGACGGGGACAAACTAGATCCAACAATACTCATCAGGCAGTGGCATCAACGCATGTGGACTAAATCATGCATGCTTTCCGAGTTAACCCACTGTGCCTGAAATTGAAATCAATCTCAGGTAGAATCAGAAAATCCATGGGTTGTAGATGCCTTTCAGCATATTGAACCACTCTTCAAAGAGAACATGCAAAAGTATTTTTTCCGGGGACATTTTAAGGAAAGTCCCTGGTCGCATGATGCATCTTTCCAAAATATAAACAAAAAAGTGCGACTGTCGTCTCCTAAAAGTCCTACAGAATAAATCCTGCAGAGGTCATTGGCCACAACATGAATCGCGAAGAGCTGGCAAATGTGTACGCGATCTCAGAAGGGCTACAGGATGGATGATGGCAAATGAATCACTCCACATAGAGTGCTCACAAGCAAAGGATTTTACAAAATCACGAAGATATCCATTTGTTTGATGGTTGTTCTTGAAGGCAACTCATCCTTTTCTGCATCCCGATTTTAAGAACCTGCCTCTTTTGGAACGAACATGAATCCATGATTTGATGAAGGTTCTGGCCTCCCATTACCTCATTACCTGTGGGGGGATATCGGACGTTGGTGATGCAAGAGCTTGCAAATTCACAGTGCTTCCGCCTGGCTCTCCCGTGCAGGGACAACAGATTAAGAATCGCACAAGTTAAGGATCCAACCATGGCATGCCATGGCATGCTTTGCTTGAAGAACACTCATGAATTGAAAACCACTTGGCTTCAACGAGCACCTCCAGCCCCCACGCTGTCCGATGAACTACGTTTGCATCTGGTCGACACTCCCTGTCCTCCACATCCTTGAAATCCTTCAATACATTCTTCAGGCAGATGAAGTATACGATACATTATACTAGTGACTAGTATTAGTAGCATCCCTGTACCTACGCATGCTTGTTCATGTGGAGGAAAAAAGATCATCAGCAGTCGTAGTTTTCAAGATATTAATGCAGGCGTTCGAGTCTAGATTTTCATAATGATCAACCATTGAATTGAGCAAGTGAACGTGATCTTTGTTTAACATCAATCATTAAACGCACGAAAATCAGCTTTTTGTTTGTGAATAGAAGGCTCATCAGAATTACATAGAAATTCTGTTGACTGTTTCGTTAATTGAAACACTCCTCACACATCAGATGGGGTGCCGGGGGAACCCCCGCAATGATGGGACCTGGTGCTGATTGAGGACGTGAAATTTTGCTAGCTACAAACTCAAGGACATTCTTTCCAGGATCCTAGGCTTAGGCTTAGACCCATATCATTCCGGTTCCTTTCTCGTTTCTTCAATCTTTGTACGGACAAAGGCGGCAGTGTCCGCCTTCAATTCTCCCAATTCTCTGTTTACATCACTTCGCTCTGATGCGTCCCAGCTGGAGTTGTCCAAGGGGGCACTCAAGTGACGTACAAAGTTCTCATAAGTTGTGCAGCCACTTATAGCAGGTATGACTGACCAGGATTCTACAGGGGTTAGTTGTGGGGCGTCCAATTGCTGACATAAGTGCATCATCCTTTGCAGGTGAATTATGGCGACCTCAATACACTTCACCCCCACATGCTTTGGCAGAAGTGTGTTCTCCCGAACTATGATTTTTTTAGGTTGGTGAAATTTACATTGACCCAGATCCCTGGCAGGCTCGTGCTCCTCGTTTTCCTTGCCCACAGCCATGTACACGACGAGACATGCCAATTGAAGGTTGCGGAACTGGTGGGTTTGTATGTGGCAGCAATCTGACAACGTGGCAGGGAAAGCTGCAGACCTATACCATCCACCTATGGTATATTCTCTTGCGTTTGTTCTGAACATAGCTCCAGTTTGGAGTCACCCCCAGGCAACAGAGGATATTAAAGCTAGTTACTTGCAGTCATTGGTAGGCTTCATGCTATGTAGCACTGCAGTTGTCAGCTTTTTGTAATGCTTATAGAGAGTCAGCAATGTCAGTCATAGCATTCAGGATTTCAACATATTTCAATTTTCAACCAGAACGACTGCGTTGCTGCTCTTAATCCAGTATCTTACAATATTTGTTCATATGATCTTGTACTTACTCCCTACTAGTTTGATCACCAGGATTACAACTTGGACATTCAATGCCCAGGTGGACCCCACGCACACGTGCGGCTGATCAAAGGAAGGGTATGCTCTTACTGAAATTGGTGTTAGGATGTGGCATTCCCCCAGAAGCTATCATGACTTCTCAATAGGAAAATGTAAACCTGGTCAGAAAGGCTCACACAGAACAGTTTCAGTGAAAATGAGGAGGATCACATTTCATCATTGTCACCTTCACTCCCGGAAAACCCAATCAGGAGCTAATTGTAAAACTAGGGTACCGAATTGGGCACTGAACGGCCAGACCAGCGAAAATGCTGCTTGAGTAGACTAAAATCACCAATGCTTTCACACACATTGCTGCAAGTAAATTAAGTACAACTCATCCAGGAAATTTACAGCAGGTTTGGAAGACAACATTTAATGTAGAACAGGTTTGTTCCGGCAGCCTTCTCTTCCAATCCAATCACTGGCAGGTTTGGCATCGGTATTTGTTCAAAGGCCCTGGGCGCTTGTGATGACAAGTAGGGTTCCCTGCTGAACATTACTAATTTAGTGTGATTTCATGGTATGTTCAATGTGGTGAATGTACATATCAATAGCATATATAATATTGATTGTATACGTAAAGATACAGATTTTTATTATGCATGTAATTATACGACCAAGTATTCATGCACAACCAAATAGTGCAACGTTGACAAAACACGGACGTGTTCAGTATTTTATTTATTGCCAGGTTGAAAATCGTAGAACCATCTTCTTTGGTGTGGGGAGGGCGTTAGACGGATGATGTTTCGGTTAGCTTGGCAGTATTGGATGAGAGGGAGAAAGGCACCAGGCGGAGTGACACTGCCAGAATGTTCTGTGAAACATACTCCTAGGTCCTAGTATAAAGTCTTTTTATATTACTTTGGGACTTCGGGACCCCATGTAGATCTTTCAAACCCAGCCATTCATCCAACAAATTCAGGAAATATCCAGTATCATGACTAGGTAATGGTTTTCACCAGGTGGGTTTATTTTCATCCCAGTCTTATCTTCAGATGGCCAAAAAGCAACACCCAACCCTGAGAAAATCATGAAACCAACACAAGCGTCGAAACCACCTATATCCTAATTGATCATATCATCATATCTATATATCCATCGAGAGGTCCTTGGTCCTTGATGATTCTACGGGCAGATACAGTTTTTTGGTATCTATAGATTCTCATGTTTCCTTGGAATTGTAAGGGGTTTCTTAGTGTTTGAGGAGATTGATGTTAGGGTTTTAATCCCTCTAACCCACTTACCAACCCTGGTGCCGCGTTCCATGGGAATCTCCGGTCTTTTTCCTGAACGACAGGCTATTGCAACCTGCCAACTTTGAGCAAGGTGCAGCCTGCATGATGTGAAGTGATGGACAATTCCTGGGGGAACCTGCACAAAAGGAGAAAATCTGTCAGCTTGGTCAAGTAGAAAATCATGAAATTGATTTTGATTTGTATGATCATGATCCAGTGTTTGTTCATGAAGTGGTGAGCAAACTTGAAGTGATTTCTTAGATTTCGTGCAATCCCACTTGACGAAGGTTATGAATAGCTTGATATTCGGAGCTCAAAAACTAGCATAGCACAGCACTTAAAAAAGGGGGGTGAAGCAGTAATGACGGGTACTTGTTTGCGATAGGGTCCCGGGAGGGGTGCATCTTAGGATGGTATTCAGTGCCGATGCAGAAACACCCGGAAAATATCATAGTCAGATGCCTTTGCAGAAACGGCCTACTTAATTCAAGACTCAAACGCCTTTTCCGACACCCAATCTGGACTTGCAATGGACAGGAAAATAGGGTCTCAAGAGGGTGTTTTTGTTCGATGTAATGTTGTTGTAATGATCAACAAAATGCTGCGATCTTTTGGCGAAACACTTCCATTGGAGCTGAAGTTCACTACTGTACGATCCGGCCTCAAAATCTTTTTGCCAAGAGAACTGGGAGTGGTCAGTGGTGAAACTTCAATCGCAATGGTCTAGGCCACTATGGAGCTGATGAAGAGGCATGTTCAGATGCGTGTGGTTTGGTGGGATACATATATATATAATCAATTAAAGTGACTTTAGCACACCTTCGCTACTAAGCCAAGCTCAGCCTTTAGTTGACGGTGGTGTAGGATTTTGTTTGAAAGGACTCTTTCATTTTTGCTTGAAAGAAGCTGACATTTCAGATTGTTCACTGAAGTATACAATTTTCCTATTTACCCTGGAGAAGTATGTGATGGATGGATTCTGAACGGTATTTACATAAGCTTCCAAGCTGCCTTGTTTGGGTGTATTTACATACCAGCTTGCATATTTAGGTAGATGTGTTTTTCAACACTTCATACCATGGACCCTGGGACCTCACAAAATCAGCTACTTCAGCTTGCACATGATCTGAGTTTATCTAGATGCGGGTCTCAACACAAGAAAGCCAAGTGATTGCTCTTGTGGTGCCCCAAAAGCCTTTTGAAAGGATGGTCTAGAATCTGAGACTTTTGGCAAGATTGATTAGGGTTCAGACTGTAAATTAACAAATCCAAGAAAAACAAAGACATCACCCTTGCTGAAGGGGTTCAGGATACTTCTTGTCAACCACCATTCAGTGCTTTGAGTGATGTTCATCAATAAGCATTGGCAGCGATTCTGTTTGCTCTGTCTATGTATGTTCAATATATAGATAGATAAGATATATTATATATATCGTACATACCGGATATTACATTCATATATGACAACAGTTGCCGGCATTGATGCATAATACTATGGCACACCCATCAACATCTTCTCTTGTGTGGCAGCTAGCTTGGAACTCCCAATGCCAAGAAGTGGACGATAAGTCATTGATAAGTCCTGTGCCTAAGTTGGATTACATCCAAGCGTCCAACCCCAGATTGGTTTACACTAACAATTACTCACAGTTCATTGTACGGTGTATATATATATATATATACATACGTATATATGTACACTGTATTTCACCGATGTATGTACGACGTCAGACTCACTTGGAATATCCCAGCATGCACCAGCCATGCCCTTCAAAATAAACAGGCGAGATTACAAGCTGCGTGTAGATGACTACGACCTAGAAGTGGCGCTTCAGTGCTTCCGGCAGGTGCGATCAAGATGTGAGTGTTTTTGTTAGCATGACTGGGCCCCACCAAAACAAGTAACCTACCAAGACCAAAATTGATGTGAGGTGATGTGAAGATGTTTGTGGCCTGTTCTCATCCAAGCTGCAGACAAAAGTCAAGCGGTGGTCCGCAGAACTTATGCTCTGGGAAACGAACATAGACCTTCCAAGCACCCTACTCTTTTATCCCCAAGCTGGGAGGGTCCATATTGTTTTAGGAAGGTATCACTGTAAGTCAGAATAATGGTCTTGGATCTCATCTGGGAACTCACAATTTTTGCTCTATTGCTTCTTGACACAAAAGAGTTTCGTCCTTTGAGTGTCTTGGAGTACCAGGATATCATCAGTGATAAAACGCCACAAGATTCTGCTGTGATATAGTTGCAATTTGAAGCTTCAATCAGGGACTCCTTTCGAAAAGTGCTCAAGGATTCCATGACATGACCCGCAGGTGACACGATGGCCTGAAGAGGCAGGGCAGGGCAATGATGGAAACACATGGCACCTTGAAAGGTGTATGTGTAAGGTAGGTAAACAGTTCAAACGCCACTTGCATTTGAAAATGAAAGTTTGTACACCTTGCAGAGCCAAGCTAATTACTAAGCAACTTGGGTCGCTTCACAGATTCGCATTCCTGCCTCTCTCACTCTGGGTCAAAAAAGATGAAACTTCGATAGACAAAGTGGTTTTGCAGTTTATGCCTGGGTATTCCTCTCTGCGATGTTGAAAACTTGGTGGCTCAATTGCCAGCTATTGAACGCTAGATAGCTAGATACTTGGTTGCCAGTTAATCCTGAAGACTTGTCTATGAATCTTAAGGAACTCACGCATGAAAAGTATCCAGATTGCAGATGTAGGTATATCATGGTGCATTTGGTGCACCTATCGCTAGTGCAATCTACTGCGCATTTTGACCAGTTTTTCATGATTCCTCAGGTATAAGTCTTTACATGCTAGTGACTGACAGTTTTTATTGCAACTGTGAGTGCTTTCAACAAGGGAAGTCGGAACCATGTCACTTCAAGTCTAGTGCACCTCCAATTTTCAGACTTGATGATTGAAACACGGTGGTACCGGGGTGTCCCCGAAACTTGTCAATAGCAAGTAGGTTCAGAACCTACTTGGGGCACATTGAACGAACCTATTGGCATACATTTCTTTGACTTCCTAACAATCGTGCTATCTTACATGGAGACCTTGCTACTGCCCTTTTCACCCTTACGAACATGTTATAGCAATCTATTGGTACCCTCAGTAGATGCTTCCCATCTTCACCTGTTATCAAGGAGTACCCTGGCTGCACTCAGACAATTGTTTTTCAGCTCCCTTTTCGCGGCAGGTCGTTGCCATCTAGTCCCTTGGCGTGGGTATACCGTTGTTGAATAAAGGTGTGCTTGGAAGACTAGAAACCAGGAGTCCAAAGTGGTTCTTCTTAGATTTGCTCTCCCAGACAAGCTCAGTTTTTGAGGGTTGGTTATGTTTTCCTCTTTGAAAGGGTAATACAGGTCCCATGCAATCACCATGTATCGGATTCGTTGTTTGTAATCAGAACTGGAAGTCCACGGAGGATTGAAAAATTGTTTTGGTTTATATAGATTCTTGGAGAATCTAAGGGGCCACAGTTTTGTGCATGTGAGCACTTCCGGTTTAGGCGATGACATCGGGTCCTTAGACACAAGGTTTGAGGTAATAAGGTGTTGAATTTTATTGTACATAATTGATTCATATATAAATAGTTGAGTTTGTCACTCGGATTCATGTCGCGTGTATGTGGGATAGACTGATAGGTTCATCACAGTAGGATCTTTGTGGTTTTTCAATTCGGTTCAAGCCACTATACAATTACAATCCAATATAGGTGTTTTACACCATGGCAACAGCAACACAAAAAAGTGTTACTCCTGCGAGACGATAGACTGTCACTGCAGATACCGATGCCCACGTTTATATACTGATACTGGTGCCTTCATTTCAGGGCTTCAAATGGATGATAAGGGATGACACCTCAGCACTTGTTCTAACGCATCCCGCAATGATGGGGTACCATTTAAACATACTGTTCAATTTGTAGCGACCTTAATCCTCACCCCAAAAAAAACACGTGGGTGAATTACATTTGAAGGGTTATCGTTTTACCTATAAGTACCTATAGTCTGCCAACCATGGACCTTGATTCACGATTCATTTGTTTGGGCGACATCTACAGATCTGTCTGTCCGGCCAAAAAGGAAACGATAGTGGTTGGGCCAATCCTCCCAAAATAATCTCACACAGGTTGGTGACATATGATCATTCACCATTCACCCAGATCACGGTGGTGCGTCAAACAACTGTCGAGGTGGGCGATAGCTCTCAAATGAACGCGAGGCAGAGCTGTCCGATGGCTGTCTAGCCGCGGAAGCTCCGAGCAGAACTGGTCGAATGCGAAAAATCAAAGCGGAACGCTGATGGCCGATTTCCAAGTGCTAAATGACTGTAAATGAAAGGTTCTTTAGTCACTCCCATTGTTAAACAAAACGGCTCGAGGCTTCATACACGATTGCCAGCACACAAATACATTGATAGGCTGCGGCTGAAGTATTGATTGTCGTCGGAAATATAATATAATATACAGACACAAAACTTTAGGATGAAGCACTATCGCTTTGGCATAAGGGCCTACCATTCAGAGGAACGAATGATCCGTGAGAAACAGCAACATTTTCAGTGGATCACCAGATGACCCCCCAAAATATTGAAGACTGCAGTGACTGGAGGTTTCTGAAGCATCAACAGTCCGTGGTACCTGTGGAGCACGACATTCTGGATAATGGTTAACTTATGTCAAGGTAAATCCATAGCAACCATCATTAGATTGGAGGGATGTCTTTTTGAGTTCAAAAACCATCCAAGCATTGGCCACAAGTTCAAGGATTTTTGGGTTGGACTGTGACCTCAGTTTTATTCCTTTGGGTTGAACTCCCAGGACCACCAGAAACAGTCTTGGTTTTAAGGTTTGACTCGATTGTGCTGGGTTTCAGCTGTTCCAGGCTCTAAACAAATGCCTAGGTTCCCATTGAGGACATGGAAGTTGGCAAAAGCTGTCCGCGAATCTGCAAACCCTTTTCCTCTGGACATTGAAAAGCCCAGAGCTTAAGCTTGATAAGATTCTGCGACGTATCGTGGATTTTCAACCCCTTTCTCATGAACATTGACCGATTCAGAAACTATCCGCGATTCAGAAACTACGATTCTCATCTTTCTGATTCTGAATACCCTGTATACTGTGATGGAATGTGTGCCTACTTTTCCGCTCAAACATGGTCATTTTTTGCCCAAGTAAATTTATGAATATACCATGCATTCAGCGCCCTTTGGCATTTCTTTGGGAAGGTCTGGGAATGGGCTTCAGTATGAAGTGTTGTTCCTGAACAGAATGCATGATGGAATGATGGAATCATACACATTGTTGGATTGTTTCTCAAAAACTTGGAGTTATGCCCCAAAACTTCAATGTTTTTTGTTTTTATCCATTTTTCGCGTGCGGGGGGGGGGCCATGGACCCAGGCATCCTTGTCTTTCAACGGTTGTGGCAATCCAGGAATTCAATCATCTGATCCGTGATCCGGCAGAGTCATGCGCGAGTTGATTCTGAAAGCTGATATGTTTCTTACCTGGGGGGTCCGTTTCGATCCGAGATAGTTTTTCTGGATTTTTTGAATGAATTTTTAAGATGAAATGAACAATCTCATGAATCGGATTGCTCCTTGGAGATTAGCGATTCCTCTCAAACCAACGATACATTTCAAGTTGGTGAATGATTATCGAGATGAGCGTTGCTGCTTTTGGAATAAGATAGTTGGAAGTTCGATACACATGATTTCTAAATGGCTTTCCGAGTGGATGAAATTGACACACACACACACACACTGATGTATGTTTGAACTTATGGAGCACCGGCATAAAATGTGATTGAGATGGACCTCTGCAGGGTGCTGCCACCATGAGGAGGGTTGATGGGACATGTCTTGACAACGGCACTTTGACAAGCTGAAACATGAACAGAATATGTGATGTGCATCATTTCCTGGAATGCACATATAGTTGGAAACATCTCTCCAGTACAGAAAGGATAACTTCCAAATCCATGTACGTTTCATCCAACCACATGACATTCATTCCGAATATCTGCATACAGTGAAAACAGAAACCATGCTATACATATGTATACATCTCCTGGCAGTCCATCATATCTGAAGCTGTGGCAGCCAAAACCACTCCCCTTAAAAGTGTTGCACTTTTTCTCCGTAGGGGATGCATGTCCTACCAAGTGTCACATGTGCAACTGTCCAATCTAAGGACATCAAACTTGCGTTATATACTCCTGCATATGACTGAGTGCCGCACTAGACACGTTGGACCCTCGACCCTCTTGGCAACGCCCTCAGTCCCGGCAAATAGCCAATTCAGTCCGGAGAGGTTCCCCACTTGAGAAATACATTGCTTCAAAAGATTTCCCCTGCAGGGGCAAGACACGGTGTAGCTCAGCTTGAGGTCTTTGGACCCAAGTGTTGAACGTGAAAATCACCTGGGTCGATCAATTTGTAGCGCTGGTAGCTGTTGACCAAGCAGCAACAAAAAGGTCACCAATTGACCGTTTCGAATTACTTCCAGTTTTGATTCCCACAAAACATAAAACCATATAAAACCTTCTTAGTGGCACATTCCCCCGTAGTTTAGATTTCACATCGAGCGCCTCCATATCACTGCTGCACGGAGGATGCAGTACCCTGCAGGATTTTGCTTGCGGACTTTGCAATACTTCGTAATTCTTTTGTATTTGAAAGTGTCCTATCATAATGAGGGGACCCCTCCATTCATGGAAGAGTAAAGGGCAGGATCATCCATCAGTTTCTTTCAGGTAGACGAAGTCAGGCAAAATATTTCGATGAGGCAAGTACATGTATGTTATTGACATTGCATTCATGTGCAGTGTACAAGATGCCATTTTAAACAATGAAAACATGGCCTACATCAAGAGCACACCACTTTCACATCCCAACTGCACCCTTCGGTGCCTGGGGTGTTTTGGCTTCAGTGCCAACGCGAAGAAGATTCACAACCAAGGCAGTTCCCGTCGTTCGATCCGGGTCTCAACGGAACCTGTTGCGAAGGGAGAATGGCTGCGTTGTTCTGGCAGGCACCTTGGTTGCTACAGCCTTATAATACTTTTAGAGAGCTTAGATATGCTTAGATGATAGTTTCTGATTTGTGGATTTGCCTGAAAGAACCTGACATTCAGAGTTCACCAAACATTTTTGACCAGATGACAATCAGGTTGGTGAACCGCTGTGTTTCACCGAGATTGACTAAAGGAACATACATCTACATAATGACGCTGAATGGCTGGAGGAATTGGGTTTGAAAATTTGTTGGTCTCTTATTCATTGGAATGTAAGAGTTGAAATAAGTTGGGTAGGTTTAGAGAAAGGGCTTCCGTGAATTTGTTTTGTCTCAAACATGCAGCCTTCGTTTCTTTGCTTATAGATGATTTGTGGGTTTCCGACACAGTGCAAGTTGACGTCCTTCATTGGCATCTTTGTGTTGACATGGGCAGGTCGAAGGGTAAACAGAGGCAATAGGACATCTAGGACTCAGCAACGTGATTGGATGTGATTGGTGTTTTTCAATTTGTGATGTGGGGTACACCTCAGTTTCACCTCGAAGTTGAGAAACACAAAATCAAACAACAGCTATAGACATTGTGTTTTGAAGTTGTTAGGGGATTCAGTCAGAACTGATTTGGAAGATTGTGGAAAACTTGCTGGTAAATTTCAACTTTCTGTTGGATGCTTCATTCCAGAAGTTGATGCATTCGCACTTCTCCCCGCGCGGCCGTCGACTCAAGTCGAGTGAAATCCGCAGAAAAACAATCCGTCGAAGAGGCTTCACCCTTGGGGCGTGTTGAAAGCCGAAAGCTTTCAACGTTTTCACCCTGCCAAATTGTAACTGAAAGCGTGTTGAAATGGCGTGGCTCAACATCTTTGTCAGTTGAAGTCTTAAAGTGTTTGGGGTCGATGAACGCAAATTTCACACTGAAGGATTGTTGTGCCTCCCATCTCTCCGCTTCATCTCATGTCATCTCCCGTCGGTTTCCCCACCGTGAGCCGCTACCACAAAAAAGTGAGCAGCCGAAAAACGGGCGGCAGCATGTGGGACAGTTGCCGCCCAGTTGAGGAAGCTGGTGCCAAACAAGCATAGGATGTATATAGTTATGCATGAAGCATAGCAAGCTCAACCTTGTCAAACTATGGCATTTCGGGGTGAGGAATTCTTAAAAGTTACCATCAAACCATTTATCTAATTTGAGTTCTTTGCTTTCGCCTCCACATTGGGAGAAGTGCGTGTTGTTTTGTTGTGCCTTTGTCACAATGGGATCGAGATGATTTATGAGCCCACTGCTGAAAATAGGATCGTTCCTTGAGGTCATGCAGGCATGCATTTTGGGGGTAAACATGCACAAGCTTTTGACGTGATAAGGGTTCTTGGTTAATCTGACAACCCAGTTGTAATCGTGAACCCAGATGCGCAGTAACATACTGTAACTACACTTCAGTAATGATTCCATCGAACCATGGTTTTTCTCGGGTGACCCTTGTTGGATGGTCAACCGAAAACTGCTCATTTGAGTGGCTGCGGAGCTATCGGGGAACAAGCGACACCGGGAACGTTTCAATTCGGAAGCTAGTTATAGCTAGTTTCTAAATTGGATGCGCAAGCACTGTTAAACCTTGTCACAAGTATCCCGTGCCTGTAAGCGGCTGTTTCCTAAAAATGTTTCATGACAGAGAGTACCATCCATTCCAAAGTTCTTGTCGTCCTACGACCAACACCAACAGCCAAGTTTGCCACTTTGGGACCATAGATTCAAAGCAGATTTGCTCTAGTTTGCTGATTTTGAGAGACATACTGATGTTTAAATGGTATATTGAGAGCCTTTTTAATGCAAAGAAGGGTGCCATAAATACCAAGTTCCGCTGGTCTCCATACGGACCTTGGGGAGGAAATGGGTTTGACCTGAAAATTCATGTAAAGGTGAACCAATTACCCCGGTGTCTCTAGGTCATACACCCAAGGTATATTATTCATCATTCATTATCAATAATTACATATTCATACAGCAATCATGAATTAATTATTGCATATTTGAAGATATCAGAGACCAGGCAAAGGCAGGTGCAATTGATATAGGATTTGTCCAGATCAGCCACGTGCAGAACAGGTTGCCTGGTTTCTTGAGATCTTTGGTGAACATCCATAACTTGAACCATTACAAGCAATTTTCCTCAAGATACCTTAGTTGGAAGCTTATCCAGGCCATTGATGTCAAGAGCACTCGCAACTGGGATTTCGTTCCAGCCTGCAAACCCCTAGACATGGTGAAGCTCCAACCCATTTTATTCAGGGCGTTTGGGAACAATTTTCCCGTGAGCTGCATAGTACTTCCTCTAAATTGTGTTTGGATATTTGGATCAACTAAATCGATTTTACTAGCTAGTTGCGTAGGATCGCATGGATATCAACGCATACCCTTTGGATACGGACTGTACATGCGTGCACTAGCATTTTCTAGCTGTGTAGTCTGTGACATGGGCGGAACTCCCAGGTCCAAACCGGACATTCGGGATAACCTTCAATGACTCAGTATGTTGATTTGATTAGTAGCTCACCTAATCGTCAAAGTAGGTCTTTGAAGAGCTTGGAAGCTCACGGGTGACTGGTGATTCATCCAGACCATCCTAGATCATCCAGTCATGCTCTAATTTATAGGTGATTGTATGCTGTATGCCCATGGCCCAGAGGGTACCATCGTACCATCGTATGGGGGTCGATTGACCAGGATCTTCGGTAACAATGATAGTAAGATTTAAAGTGACGAACATGATTATGATGTCTTCCGATGATGTAATAAGAGCATTACATGATCGTAACAACGCGTACAATATATACTGTATATTACTGTATAGCTTATAGCCTCCATATAGACCTGTAGATCTGTTTGAGAGTAAGTGTTTCTCCATTGTACTCGAATCACTCGAATCCAACTTGATCATCCAAGTGGGACTTGTCGACCTGGCGAGAGGAGCTGTGGGTGGTGTTGCTTAAGGGTGAAAACAACCGGTGCTCAGCTAGCATTGGGGCTGTGCACCTATGGTTGGACTGACCAGATGTTGAAAAAGCACGAATTCACGCCCCCTCAATAGAAAAGCTTGGAAAAACCCATTCCGTTTCTGCAGCTTTGTGAATTTAAGTGAGTTAGAGTGACCTCAAATATTAAGTGCTGAAAACACAACATAGCAGGTCTGTTTGCTTTCAAGAAGTGCACGGCTTTTGAACCTGTACGCGTAGTTTGTTTTTGAAGCTGGAGCAAGGAGGCAATATTTTGTATAGTTTAGCTTTAACACCTTGAATCAAACAGCAAGCAAAAGATGCAGCAGCTGCAACATCTTCACTCAGTTTCTTCTCGTCGGTTAACGTGACCGTGACAAACGTTGCATTGTGGCAACCGGACGTTGCGGATGCCGCGCTGAAGCCCGCGCCTCTATGCCCATTTGTTATCTTGTGTTGAGCTTCGTGTTGTAAAAAGGGAACGAAAACCAAAGATTCTAGTAGAACAACCATGAACAGCCCGCTTCTTCAAAATGGCCTTTTTGGCATTTTTCAAATTTCCGTACATCCGATGTGTTTTTGCGGGCTTGTTGTGATTTCTCTTTCTTGAGGAAGGTATACAATCAAACGAGAATCACTAAGAATCATTCCTAAGAATCTGACCGGAGGGTGTCAATATCAAAACATGCAGCGTGACACGGGCAAGTGGACTGCAGAAGAAGCCTGAAAAGCTGATATCAGGATGCTAGTATGACCTCTGGCCATATTATATCATTATTATTATTATGATTCTATCTTACTAGTGTATGGATCGTCACAACGCTTGAATCGCATCTTTTCCGACTGCAGCACCTGTGACCATTTCTTGTCAAAAAGAGAACTGCAGAAAGGGCTAGAGAAACACGTTCGTTATATTTGAGTTTGTCTTCTATGTGAGTGGGGGATTAACCGATTAACCTAGATGTCTTGGATATCTCTTCTTGAGTTCGTGTTTTGTTTGGGCAGTTCCAGGCGCTGTGACTGGCAGCTTGGTTTATTCAAGCCAGGCACACCCTCGTAGGGTTGAGATCGGAGTCCGGAAAATGGGATTCCACATGACTTCCGAAGTTGGTTTGGAGTGGAACTTCTTAATCCCTTTGGAAAGGATGAAAGCTCGATAATTCGATGATTCGATTGTGGTAATTCTCAACCCTCTCTGTCTTCCCAAATTGGCTCAGCCACTGGCAGCTCCCCTGTGTGTAGATCCGAGACGCACCAAGGGAAGCGGTCGGCGAAGCGAAAGGGCTGGCCATGTTATTGATTAAGACTGGTTGGTGGTTAAAGAAGGCCCTGCAAAAACCAAAGAATTCTTAGCGCACCTTAAAACACCTCCTCAAAAATCCACAATAAAGCAATTTGTTTTTGAATGATTTCAGATTTGAACAAAGAGGTTTTGCAAGTAGCCTTCATATCTTTGACGAACAACTGAAGTTCCGACGCAATGTTGTTTTGCCAGCAGAAAGTTGGTGCTTGTCAAATCCCAGGTAACTTCAAAGAGGTGTATGCTTCATCCCGATTTGGGGACGAGAAAATGGTCAGTTGATGTCAGCTGCGCTTTGATACCACCAGCCTGCAGACCAAATTCAAAGAACCCTGCCATCCCTGGCAACGGCCCTGCGGATTTAAAAAAAAGTGGCGGCTTGGGGATGTTGGGATGTTGACCATCCCCGACTTCATTTCAGCTTCATGGCCCTTCAACCAGCACATCCGATAAAGAAAAATCACAGATAAAGTCACATAGTGCTTCATAGCTGGCATTACTATGGAAGAACAGTGGCTAATCACCACTGGTGTTTCACTCTTTCTTGCGGGATTCTAGGATTGGCTATTGGCTGGCCATACCCATGAAAGGTGAATAGGGTCAATTCCTGGCACAGTGACGTTACCTGAAATCATTTCTGACCTCAACTGATTACTAATACACCATACAAGATCTACATCACAGTACTGGGTAGTCATGATAGTGACAGGAAATCTCTTTGAAATCAGATTGCATTTCATTTTGGTGAAAGTATTATAGGATTTGATTATATAACTGAGATGCATGTTTTCTAAACTTGTTTGAATTTTAATGGGTTTGAAACTGTTGAGTGATTTGTGAGGTTCCTCCCCCAATCCTGGAGGTGAAAAAGGGGCGCTCCAAGACTATCGCATGCTATGGATTGTTAGAGAAAGAGACTACAATGTTATAATCATCACATGTTGTAAGGTAGAAAATGTAGAAATGACTTGAAGTCTAGGACAGTAGAAGCGCAACGAAACTTGGCATCAGGATGGCATTGTCATTCGCTATCGCATGTGTCTTGGTGGGCGTAGCGGGTGGCTACGTCGGATTGAACGAGCGGTTTTTAGATGTTTTTAGAGCAGTCAGCAGTTTTACTTGATCCATTGTGTTCTTTACTCTGCCGTAGTGCAGACACATTATTTCATCAACATTGTGGGTTTCTTTAGAAGGACAGCGTAGCTCCAATCTGATGAGCATTGAGATCTACAGTAGCCAGATTATGATGTGACAGGAGGGCACGTCATCCCCACGTTTGTTTCATAGGATTGGACAGGTTAGTCAATGTGTCGTGATATCTAGGCTGAAGGCAGCTGAGTACAACTCCAAGGAATGGTGGCGTAGGTTAAACATGTTTTGCTCTTGACATGACGGTGCCAACCCTGGACGTAGCAGCATTATCCAAATTAAATACGTGTTGAAGTGTTTTCGGGGTTTTCGAGGTCTAAATACTTCCAAACTCAGAGATATACTTAGAATCTAGAGGATGTTATTTAGATGTTCGTGGGACAAGGCAACCTTTGGTATGAAACGCAAAGGCGACAAGGTGATGAGGATGAAGGGGTCAGCCTTTTGCCACTTGCAGACATCCCACCATTGATCATGTTGAAGCAGTGTCAACCTTCCACAGAAAACTGTAGAAGCTGGTTGCAATCTACAGAGCCGCGAACATGTTGCGAATGTACTCATTTGGATTTGAACCTTTTTCTTGTTTCCTTATTGGTAGGATGTTTTCTCTTTGAGGTTCGCATTCATCCGAAAATGCATGGCATTCCGATGACCTCTTAGCTGAGGTATGCTGGTATCACATCGCCATATTTGAATCGTGGTGGGCTTCAGAAAAAGTAGGGACACTCGGAGCCACCAAAGTGGAAACTGGAAGTACTCTCTCGATGTGAGCGGGGAAGTCATGAAGACGAAGGGTTTGGCAATCAGAGTGACCAAATCCACATCATGTCATTTTGACGTCGATCTCAAAGGGAAAGGTTTGATATGGTTTAATTATGCTTGTTCCACATGGATGTCTTTGAATTTGCTCAGAGTCAGATGTTGATTTGTTTCCTGCAGACCTGTTAAGGTTGCAACGTTGCAATCCTCCATGATCATGAGCTCCAAATGGTGATTTGGGTGATTGGTTTCTTCAGTGAAATCTCCCCACAACAATGGCCATTCTTAGGATTTTAGATTGCGTGGAGGATTTTGCAAGACTTTTCCCTCAAATCTCTTAGACGGAACATGCTCATTTCCTCCATCAGAACATCCCAAAACAAATTGCTTCAGTTCCACAAACTGGATGGAATCCGCATGACCCCTAAAGGAACATGATGTTTTCCTTTACATGGCATTCCAATTATATCCAATTTCGAAAGTTTTTTGGTTCTTGCCCACACGACACCGAAAAAGCCATCAGATAGCCGATAGAAATTATTTCTACACGCCTCTTTGTTGTCCTTGTTGTTGTTGTTGTTGTTGTTGTTGTCCTTGTTGTTGTTGTCCTTGTTGTTGTTGTTGTTGTTGTCCTTGTCCTTGTTGTTGTTGTTGTTGTTGTTGTTGTTGTCCTTGTTGTTGTTGTTGTTGTTGTTGTTGTCCTTGTTGTTGTTGTCCTTGTTGTTGTTGTTGTTGTTNTTGTTGTTGTTGTTCGTTGTTCGTTGTTGTTGTTGTTGTTCGTTGTTGTTGTTGTTGTTGTTGTTGTTGTTGTTGTTGTTGTTGTTGTTGTTG
Source organism: Breviolum minutum Mf 1.05b.01 (assembly GCA_000507305.1). Classification (NCBI taxonomy): domain Eukaryota; class Dinophyceae; order Suessiales; family Symbiodiniaceae; genus Breviolum; species Breviolum minutum. Next base: position 9,545 of record DF243568.1, on the reverse strand, counting down.
TTGTTGTCGTCGTTGTTCGTTGTTCGTTGTTCGTTGTTGTTGTTGTTGTTGTTGTTGTTGTTGTTGTTGTTGTTGTTGTTGTTGTTGTTGTTGTTACCACAGACGCTTTCTACCCTTGGGATGTTCTGTGAATTGCCAGGTTCGAGGTCCGTGGAGAGCGCATCTCTGCGGAAGAGCGCAGTGAAGCGCGGAAGAAGGAGGTGCGAAGGGGAGAGTTTTCATGATAAGGATCGGGAGGATTGAGATGATAGGGATGCTCATGATAGGGAAGCTCTTCACACACTGTAGGGAGTACTGATGAATTGGTGAATCAATCGAGGTGGTGGTTAGATATAAGTCTGGGCAAATTATATAGGATGACCTCAATGCAAACCTCACTTTTAATTTCATTGTTAATGATGATTATTGTTAGGAATCCTCCCAAAATGAGTGTACAAGATTCTGAGAAGTTTGGAAGCCGAGAATGAATGGAGGTATATAAATGAGGAAATAAGGAAGCAAACTGTATTACATGTATATCATATCATTATATATCATGATCATGTTCAAGACAGTAAAGGAGAGAAAGTCACGGATGAAGCAAGTGAATAATTCGAATGTATAAACAGAAAACAGATCTGTCTCTGACACTGAGTGTCGTACAGTTGATTCCAAGCCTGCGGATTTGATGCAGGAACGCTGGGGTGCGATGGAGCTTCACAAGTCAGGGCAACCCAAAGATTGACATTGGAGCATTTTACAAGAGGAAATATGATGTGAGAATATTGTGTCAATGTTACAATACGTAATATGCTCAAATATGCTTTGCCACCGAGGCAATTCCCACGCCTTATTGGACCTCCCAAGGTAGGATGGGTGAGACAGAGAAGGGCTGGTGCTCCACCACCAAGGTCAATCAGTCAATCTTTGTCTTTTTTGCAAGACAAAGATTGTTTTTTTTGAAAGGAAGTGACTTGGTCCGTTTTTTTTGGTCAATGAGATGCATAAATGGCTAACGTCACAAAGTATGGTTCTTCTATTGCACATTTTTTTTTTGGTTTAAATGACTGTCGCTGCGTGCTGTTTCGTGGTACCTAGAGACGGCAAGTTACCGCATCGTATATGTAGAGTAGGCAAGCTTGGTCAAATGATTAGATGCTCGTAACGCTCACAAGTTCGAACTCCATCGAGGGGCATTCACAACTATACTAACTCCAAGACTCGTGTGCCAAGTTGCATCCCAAGTCACCTACTGGGTGTGATGTTCATTGAAACAGATGCTGTCATTCTATGGTGAATTCGGATGAATCTGCATAAAGTTGAAGTGAGTTTGATGAAGTGGCAAGAAGAAGACAGCCTTTGCAGTTTGCCGTTCTTATCCATCTGGTGGAAGCCGAGGGTTGCCAGGGAAGCATGCAATAGAAGATGACTGCAGGAAGTTAAAATCCTAGCTGTGGCAGCTAATCTCATTCCAGCGTTTATTGGAGTATCGACATAGAAGGTAAAACAGTTTGTTCGTTGCGGTTTTAGCTCCTTTTCTTTGAAACACTTGCCAACCTCAGGGCTTACCTTTATCTCACATTGTCACTTCAAAGTCTTAGAAGTGAATACCACTGGATCTTGTGACCAGCTTCTTCAAGCCACAAGGTCGGCCAAGAAAACCTAGTTGAGCAAAGAAGGTCACCAAGGAACCCACAAAAATGTTCAAGTTGAAGAAGGTAGGGAAATTCCAAATGCTAAAGCGCTAGCCTGGGTTTTCATTGGATGGTTGGATGGTTGTTCCCTTAGCTGATTCACAATTGTTGTTAAGATGCTAGGATTGTTGGTCATAGAAGATCTTTTGTGAAGGAGCAGAATATGACTTTGGAACTTTGGGTGTATTCCCATCCGCTTTTGCCAGTGGAAAGGAAGGTTAAGAGGAGACCTTTCCCTTCGTTGCCCCAAAAGAAATCGTTTTTTTGTTGTTCGCAGCGGTACTGCTCATCATAGGTTGATGATCAAAAACATAGATGCGTATGTATATGATATATGATTGAGTAGTATGATGTTGGTTGGCGTTACAGGGCAACAAGACATTGATTCTTGTACTGTAGAATGTCCCTTTACCTTTGTATTTTGGATGAACTGGCGAAGTACACTGAGTTCAGGCACCCAAGTGATTTATTAGTGGTGCTCCCCGAGCGACATTGCTGTGTGTCTTGCCAGAAACGTCGTGACAAGAAGACCATGGAGGTGAACTTCTATAGTTTGGCCGACTCAGTTGCTGATGTCGTGTTTTGTCAGTGACGAGGGCCAAATGCAATGTGGATGCGTGTGGGCGATGTGTTTTTGTGTGTGTGTGTGGTTGTATGTTTATGTGAAAGGTTTCATGGTGGTCACCACTAGTGGATGAGGATTTTACCAAAGATGATTGATACAAAAACGCCAAGCACATAGAACCACCAAATCTGGTGCAGTACAGTGCATACCCTTTGAACTTGCAAGCTCAAAACCATTCATTTTATGATTCTGATATTTTGGAATACCTTCATATCAAATTCTTTATTGTCTCTCGTTTGGTGCATAGGAAGCCGTGGATTTGTATTTTTTTTTGGGGCATCGGAAGGACCCAGAAATGAAACAAGGCCATTTTGATCCTAAAAGCGATATTCAGCGCAATCACAACATGCACCATTTTGGGTTCAATTAGAGTTTGTGACGTCACCCTGTGTCTCAAGTGTTTTCATGTTGGTGAGAGATTGTTTGATTAATGGCATGGCACGAGAGGTTGACTGGATGCTACGTCATGTTTGAGGAATGATGTGACAAATCACTCAGTTGGGTTGAGGAAACGCACTTCAAGGACTGGCTTCACCTAGGTATCAGCAGGACACACAAGTATGCTGCAAAGTCTATCTTCTGTTGACTTTCCAAGAGTCATGATTTCGTGGTCTGATCCGCACATGAGAGCTTATACAGGGACCGCTGGAAGCGCATTTTAGTCTACCAGCAATATGGCTATGTATGACTTGCGGTTGCCAAAATGTTGTATTTGAATATTTGAATCTGACTTTCATTTGTTTACCTACCCAAGTTTCAGGTACCTGCAAACTCCTGTATGTTCTCATGTTTTCTTGCTTCATGCTGAGGCATGGGATATCCTCCTTGCGAGTGCATTCGGCGGATTTGTTTGGCCAAGTTGCTGGTTGTAATCACGCGTCCGTTTGAGAGATCTTTCTGGGTGACATGACGTGAACAAAAAAAAGTCATGATTAACATGACCTCAATGTAAATGATTCAATGATGGTTTGGTAAGGGTGTCCTCCCAAACCCGACCAGCAAGTCAGGTTGCTGAAGTATGAAGATTTCTCATACTCTTGGCAATTCCAGCCACTTGAGTGTATACAGATTGCATCTTTTCATCTTTTTCTTTCATTGCAGTTTCGGGTGAGTTGGTAGATTGATGACACGTGCATGAGACAATCCGTTGCTGATGGATTGCACACTGATCGGGGGCTTGATTTGTGAGTCATCAGTCACCAATATTTTGGCAAGACCAGTGGATAGAATGGCGCGTTTGGATTCCCGAATCCAGGAACACCTTTCTTAGGAGCCAAGATACGGCACTTGGCCCTCCCAGACTTTGCAGATGAAGTCTCTATGTTTACGCAACATGTATAATACATTTACATATTGCACGTTTGCCAAAAAAAATCGCATGTATGTAGACACTGTATTTCCATGATTATGCTACGAAAAACAAAAGACTTTAAAGACCAGTTTCCTTTTGGGATAGCTTCATGGAGCTTTAATTTTCATTGACAGTACCTGCTAACATCCCAGGCTGTCAACCGTTCAAGTTATTTAAGGTTTCTTACAACTCGAATATCCTGTGATTACTGAAACTTGCCAGGGGAAGGAAACGTTTCGCGCCTCGCTTGATGAACAGCGATCGCATCCAGTACATACAGCGGAATCCAAAGGCGTGCCGTACCAATCACAGGTGTATCCACGGTGAATACTGTACTTTCGTAGCTGGTTTCAAACTACATATAGAAGTTAATTCTAAATGAATTCTACTTTCGAATCTGATGAGCCTACTGGATTTGGGGTGCTTACGCTTCTTATGTTCTTTTACTAGCATTATACTGGTATTATATAGCTATCAACCTGGATTGAATCCACCAGGTATTTTCAGATGTGTTATGGGAGGTCACTTGTGCCATGAGGTGCTTCAAAAAGAATCAATTCAGGTTGGTTGAGTAGCACTATTTTGCATTGGGAACTTGGAATTATTTTGGTTGCAGGAGATGGCAAGGCCACAAAAATGGATACAGCAAAGAAGTATGTACATAAGTTATTCATAAGTCAACATAAGTATGTGGTATAAGTATGTAGTTGCCCTATTATCCTGAAACAAGGCTTTGGCAAACCGATTTGAACATCTCATCCCTGAAGAAGATCGACAATTCAGAGTGAGGCGATGTGCCTTCTACCGGAAGTACGTTAAGATGGCAAGTCATAGCTTGCAAAGTCGAATGGCATTGACTAATATGTTTCAGTTTCATTTGTGTTCTCCACTTGATATATTTTCACTTGTTTTGACCCAAGTTTCGGCCTATTTTCTCCATGTCCCACTGGTCCAAAATCACAGGTGATAGGCTGTCAAGCTTACAAGCTCTATGAAGGTTACAAGAGAGCCAGGCGGGTCGTCCTGAAAATGAGCGCCACTAGCATTTTGTACAAACTGTATAAAAAGAAAAAATATATATATATATATACACGTACATGCGTATTGGGACTTTTCATTGGACCGGAGCATTTCTGCAACCTCATTGCTCATTGCTTCCTGAAAAACAAAGGGCTAAATGTCTCGATTTTGGAAGGCAATCACCACTTAGTTGTTGAAACAGACAGGTTGCCGCGAATTCCAGGTCAAGCCGTTGGATATTTGGAATTTGTCGATGAAACTGTAGGATTGACTTTGTAGGGCACGCAACGGCCACAGATGAAGATCTGACTGCTGAACATGATTGATTTTGTTGCAGGGGAAATGGTCACTTTGAGACTCACTACAGTCAGTCACTACAATTTGAGTATAGAGTCGAAAGGCGCAGTACACATGTACACATTTAATCACATTTACATACGATCAACAGTTCTGTTCTATCCCTCCCCTTGCAGTCATCCCTCACGTGGCCAAAACTGCAGGCTCAATCCCCGAACCATTCCCATCACCCGTCGATGGACGAACGTCACAGGACCTTGCGGCAAGCGGTGGAATGGGGCGCTCGACCTATTGACTTGGCTCATGACTACAACTGGCCCGGATGCCTTGGTGTTTCTCCATTTGCTGGGCAGGATAAAACCATCGTGAGACACAGTCATGAATGTCATGATGATGGCGATGCTGCTGATGATGGTGATGACGATGACGACCATGATTACTTCAACAATCCATGTTGGTTGTTGCCGTGTCCTGGGGTTTGCTGAATGTGATGGAATTCGGTTGACTTCACTGACTCAGGGGGTTCTTGTCCGTTGTGGACCTCTCCTTGAACTTCCCCTACGAGGTGGATAATTCTGAGGGGTATCAATCTGATCACGGTGGGCCCGCCCAAGAGGGAACAAGCGGCAAGCAATAACAAGCATCTCTCAGCTCCCCTTTGCCAGGGGTGAGCTGTTAGTTTTTCGGAGGGTGGACTACATTCCAGTACAAATGAATTTCTACCATGATCCCTTTTCCTTTCAAAGAAGATTTTTACGTTTTGCATGTAACGTCCTACACTAGGACATGTTTGTCGTAGGATTTATTGACTCACCATCGAATGACCATCTGGAATCTATACGCAACCTTTTGGTAACCTAAGATTGGAACTCAAATAGGTTTCTGGACCTTTCCTGAAGCATCGTATTTGGAAGCTACCGGACAGCCGGTCAATTTCCTAACCTCCAAAATGGCATTTCTTTTTGCACAATTTTGTCGACGCACTCACCCTTTTTCTCCTACATTTTGTATACATAAGCCTTAAGCGTACGTACAATTTTTCATCCAATGAAAGTGATGAGTTTGGGGGATGTAACTTGTGCCCTTGGAATCCAGGAGATGGGGGTTATCCAGGTCTCTTCATGAGCTGAGGAGCCAACTACATTTCACCAAGTTTCTGTTGGGTCATACCGGCCCCAACCTTTTTATTGATAGTTGTAGTTTCAGAGGTGATTGAATTTTTGCCTCTACATCCAAGTTGATTTCTTAACATGTGTTCAGTGCTTGCATGAACCCAAAACCCATGAGGAAGCAAACTTCATCAACAATACCCTGAGTAGCCTGCGCCTAAGTTCCAGCCAATGGTCCAGGTGGAGATTCAGGAGAAGTTGACCAAACCACGGAAGGTTGGCAACTTAATGGGTCTTTGGGACTTGGACAAATGTGGTGTTAATGGTGTTAGATTCTGAATGAATCTGGTGGAACAAGCTTTAGATTGAGAAGTACTTTGCAGCTTTTTGCATCAAGTTGTAAACCTCTGGGAGTAGATGACCACCAACTTAACTAGACCATCCTTCATTGTTTTTCTGAAGCGAAACCGAGCAGGCTCGAAGAAGTTGAGGAAATTCAGCAATTTTCAGCCGGATTTGACGACATGCTAGAGTCGAAAAAGCGAACATCTTCGAATGTACGCGGTTACAAACAGTTTCAGGATTCATTATTCATTATATTCATTCCCCAAGCCGGGGAAAGCAAGGTCATTCTCGGCGATACTGTTCCATACCAAATCGACAGTTGTTTTGCCTGAGAGCCTCCATTTGGTTGCTACTTGTACCAAAGTCTACCTTCTTTGATTCAAGATCCATGGATCATCGATACTTCGCTTTTACTCTGTTCACCCCATGGTCTCGCCCCAACAATACTTGAATGATCTTGCAAGATCATCCAGCCTAGAAGGTGGCTCCTAACCGACAACCATTTGTTTGACTTAATTGACTGAAGTTGCACCATTGTTATATGCTATTACACCAGTTGTAAGCATGGGAACAAAATAATAACTTCGCTACCGACCTCGCGAAAGTAGATGTTAGTTGCTATCAAGAATCAAGAATCTTCCCCCGAGAAATGGACTAGTTTAGATTGCGGGATCATTTGTTTGCCCAGATATGCGGCAACCCACCCGACAGGTGATCTTCGATTGGGAGAAACAAGCCTTTGTGAAGGCGGTCTATGGAGCCAGGTGAAACAAAAAAAGATTCAAGGCCAGTTTCATCCTAATCTATCCACAGCTCCTCCCAGGTGACTTTCCTTTTTCGCAGGCTATATATAGCTTTGTTGGTTTCATGGATAACTAGAGGTTTGGTGTGGCATCTTTTGGGAATTGTAGGGATTCCTGCAAGGAACCTCTCCTTTCACTGGGGGGTCACGCTGGCGATGGCTTGGCTGAAATCTAAGCAGTTGAGGTTGGTAATTCATTGAAATCGATGACATGGGTTTGCCCTGGTGGTCCAGGATTTGAACAATGAACAGTAGTGTGACATTGGGGATTGTTTTTGGTTTCCCTCCCGACGCAGTTCGAAACCTACAGTAGGAATTGTTTTGGGAATTCACCATGATTGAGATGAATAAAAACTGAAGCCTGTCAGAACTCTGTGCTGTTTCTCTTTGGTTCTGCGGTACTGTATTTTTGGACAATGGCAAGGGGCGGTTAGGATTTCTAGTTCCAAATACAATTTTGAAGGTGTTTGAAGTCGAGACCTTCCGCAGATTCACTCAACAGGGTTTGGATTTGCATTTTGTTTTGGAAATATTGAAATATTGAAATATCTACACTCTTTCTACACTGGATTTGATCACTGAAGCACTACATGTACTGGCCGTAGTAGGTTCATTCCAGTTTGATAATATAGATTGATACAATACAACTTACAACTATAAAACTATAATTATACTGATATATATATATATATTATTTATATGTAAATACACATACATATGTGTATATATACGATATATATATATATATGTACATGGCATTTGCATGTATTTTACATTTAAAGTTCGTGCTTTGAGACGCCGATCCCGCCTGGGTTGCTTTTTGCGAAAAAATCACGGGGAAGTCACACCATTACACCACCAGGTGCGGATCAAAGAAATGAGTTTGGGTCATGAAGGTGCGGGAGGGCCTTGGACTGTGGTGGGGAAGTTGGAAAACGGCATCTCTGGAGGCTTTACTGTAGCATGCAGCATACTGTGAGAAGCAGTATTCTATGTGGTGGAACCACGCATTTGAGTCAACGAACTTAGTTTTAGGTTATTATTATATTATATATTGTTATTATTATCATCAGTATTATTATCACTACTATATATTACATTATACTGTTTTATTCGCGCTATAGTGGGATCCGAAGGTAACGCAACGGACTCGATTCTCGTTGCCGTTCACCAGAAACGGAATTGGCCAAACTACAAATCCCCGTTGGAGAGCTTCTTTATGGTAGTTGATTTGGACGCCAAGCCAGGCACTTGCAATAAACTCAAAGCCTATCTTTTTGCTGGCATGTCTCAAAAGGAGGAGCCCCTAAATTTAGAGTTTCGAGACATCCCCTTGTAGATTTGGGATGCGTAGCAGCTTGTTGGATCTTGTTGTCATAGATCATGGAAAGTCTTGGAAGGACTTGCTTGAAGGAAGGTCAGAGTTGAATGTGTGTCGCTCAACATTATTGCATTATACATGCACATAGATTGCACGCCTCTCCCTCCGTGTAGACAGGTATTTTATGTGTAAGACTTTAGCTGTCTTCATGTCTTCCAGTTATATATGTTCCAGGTTCCGGGTCCCCCCCCACCCCCCCTGCCATGGTCATGGTCATAGCCCATCAACCCCTCTCCCCCCTGTGGAATGGGTGGGTCCTGGGAAGGGGTGGGGGTCATCCAACTCCAACCAACAGCTATGCAACTGGTAGGATAAGATGAAGAAAGTTGATTGCAAGCAAGAGAAGCATGTATGCTGAAATAAGTTACAAGAATGTAAGTTAAGATCAGATATTGAAAGCTAGATCAAATAAGACAACGGAGGGGAGAGTAAGATAGGTTTAGGATACAAATAGAACAGTGGCAACCCGCCCCCCCCTGTGGAATGGGTGGGCCCTGTAGGAAGGGGTCGGGGTCATCCAGTCTCCAACAAACAGCAATGCAACTGGTAGGGTGGGATGAAATAAGTTGATATCAGGCAACATGAATTTGGAGCATGCAAGCTGAAAAACTAAGAGACTTTGAGGTTAGATCAGTTACGGAAAACTAGATACTCTAAGAGAAAGTTTGACAGGCATAAGATATAGACAGATATCAGATCGACCGGTTACCGAGGCTGTAAACCTTTCGTAGAATTTTTTGAATTATATGATTATTTGACATAGAAATAGGAGAGGGTGCGACTGCACTACTCCACGATGTCGAAGCCGAAACATTGCACATAACACGTTTTCGGAAGTTTGGTTGCAAAAATCCCACGAATTCGCAGGTACCATGCAAAAAACATTGCAAATACCACGTTTTCATGCGGAATGCTGCAAAACGCAGGTTTTGGGACCATACC
>DF243567.1:0-38071 GCA_000507305.1 Breviolum minutum Mf 1.05b.01 | reverse complement strand
CAATTTGCCGTTTGGCGGGTGTGTTAGTGGGCAGGCGAGTGGCCCGACTCGAGGAATCGGACCTCGAGTCGGGCCACTCGCACGAGGACATCGACCAGTATTTTTCGGGGCTCAGCAACCTAATAGAAAGAGAGAGAGAAGCGCATACGCCGCAGCAGTTTCTCGACCTGCTTCGGCGATTCATTCAAGAGCCGAACCACAGACCTTTGGAGCCACAGAGAGTTGTATACAAAGTGGATCAAGTTAGGAACTGGAGTCTTGCTCTGAGAAAATGGTTCATTTTGAGTCTGATGGGTTTTTCTAGTATAGGTATAAAGATGTTTTAGAGAGATTAATTAATAAATGGTTTCTACTTGGTTTATGCACAAGACATCAGGAGAGATCATGATGTTAAACCCTACGCCTGAAGGAAAGCCTATCTCCATTTAGCGTGTGCTGGCAACCATTTGCGTGGCATGGCCGGCCCTTCTGCGCCTCACGTATTCGCTTTCGAAAGGCGAGAAGATCTACCAGGCAAGAACTGAACGTGAAAAAGCCATTGGAAAAGGAATGAGATGGTAGATTTTCAACTGTCAGTGTGTAGGACGACGGCATGATGGCTGACTTAAAGTTCCAAGAAATTTTGAATAGGACGTTTTGAACAGACCCTTAAGGACCCATCTTGAATTTTATGATCAAAGGGGTCTGTTCAAAAGGTCCTATTCAAAATTAATAGCCCAATCAAAATGAAACATAATAAGTTACAACGTCCATTGTTTCCAGGGGCCCATTACGATCAGATCCTCAAAGACCTGTTACGTCTGTGCCCATCAGACTTCGCGGACAACAGCAATTTGAATTGCAGCTTCTGGCGAAAGTATTGCAAGACAGACCTTGGCGCTGATGCTTCAGATGTAATCTTGAGGACTCCAGTCAAACGAACATTGACATGCAGTCTCACTTGGCATGATCATGTCATGAGACATTTCACACTTTAAACTTTGTTTTTTTCCAGAATGTGGTTGGTTTCGCAATGTCTCGGGGAACTCTTCACCTTTCAGTCTTGAACAAGTTTGTCTATTTGTTGATCGTTCCATGCATGTTTCGGGAGGACAAAGCAGTGGGTGTCGGACAGTGAGTGGCAAAAAGGCACATTGTATTTGCCAGCTGCTGTTTGCAAAGACTTCGCACACAGAAGCATGGTACCTCAAGGCAGCTTGACACTGCAATTCCTCATGAATTTATGTGATGGTTTTTAGACACTCAATAGTTTTAATTTGTGAAGGTCCCAGGTATCTTAAGGACCCGTCCAAAAGTCAGTGACAATCAATGCTGGTAGTGCGTTCTCGCAAACATGTCATGTGCGTCATTGCGTCCACTGTCTGCCAGCTGAATTTCATGCTACTAAGTTCTTTGTGATGAGCGAACCGTGGACGTGAAGACGCAGGAGAATTGGATGAAATATGCTCGCTTGCTGAGACGCTTGTCGGTCATCAGGGGTGGCCATGCACCATGAACTCAACGCAGCGCCATTCATAAACAAAAAATTCACAATAATTTTGCTTCTCCGCTGAAGGCAAAGATGACGTTTTTGGATGTCAATGTCCCTCCTTGTCATAATGTCACGTTTTCTTGGGCAGAATCCTCGTTTAGACTGGTGAGTCTTGACTTCCTTTACCTCCTTTACCTTCAACCCCTTTTCTTCCGAGAGAGAAAATGGACAATGAGCCAACCTTAACAGTATCCGTCGTCCTGTTTTGGAAATAAGCTTTTGTTCACACGCAAAACGTTTTCTTTTGGTATTTGAATAGTAAAAACATGTAAAAACATTAAACTGACTAACAGCAAAACAGTTTTGACAATTCAATGTTTGCTTCATTTTGAGAGCTAAATTGATCCAAGGACAGGAACCATATTTTATGAAGGATGCTGCTGATCATCTCGAGATGTTGGCCAACAATCAGGTCACGCCGTGCCCACTGCTTCCAGTCAATTATTGCATCTTGGTCGCAGGGCCAGTCATGGGGCCTGGGGACCAGGGGAGGATTGCTCGTGGTGGCCAGTCTTTAGCGCCAGTTGCTTGCCCTGGTGAGGGGGCGGGGGCTGGCCTGGCAAAATGCCATCGCCATTGTCCAAGAGGCTTTTGACAACGAGCGATGCAAACCAAGTTGGGGTTTTAAAGTGACAGTGTAGACACGGCAAACTAGGAAACAAAAGCGGATGCAACATTCTGCAAGCATGGTTTTTGATCGACTCCAGCCATCACAAGTCCTGCAATCCATTGCCAGAAAGTAAAGCGAAGCAGTAAAAGCAACGTATTTCTACATCCGCTGCTGCAGTGCATTTCTCGCTGGTGTGGCCAGCACAATGGAGCATTAATGTGCTGCACAAAAACCAGGGTGTCAAAGTGAATGTAATTGCAGCTGGATGTGAATCACTCCAATCAAAATCTGGTTCTGAGGATCGGATCATGACACCCGAAAATTCGGAGATTCTGAGAAGTTTAGAGCTGGATGTCAATGACATCCAGCTGGAACCGAATGTGTTTGGATGATCAAAAGTTGTGCCATTTTCGCTTGCGCCGAAGGCGCCTGTGGATGTGTGCGGAGCTTTCCCAAAACTTGGAAAAAATTGGGTGCGGCATGGACATTTAGGGGGCTGAATGTTTGACAGCAATGAATGATTCCAACATTTTGGCACCCACAGGCAATGTACACGGGAATTTTCAATTTGTGCCGGATGTCACTGACATCCAGCGCAAAATCTTGCTGGCTGAAATCTGAAAAATAAAGCCGGTAGTTGTTGGATGCAAGTGGGTTTCAAAAACGAAAAAAATTGGGTGCGGCATGGACATTTAGGGGGCTACTTTATCAAGTTGCTGAAGGAATCTAACATGTCAACACCCACAGCCAATGTACACGGGAATTTTCAATTTGTGCCGGATCTCAGCGACATCCGGCACAAAATCTTACGCCTGAAATCTGAAAAAAATAAGCCGGTAGTTCTTGGATGCAAATGGATTCCCAAAATTGAAAAAATTGGGGCGCGGCATGGACATTTAGGGGGCTACTTTATCAAGTTGCAGCATGAAATCAAACACTTTACCAGCCACAGTCAATGTACAAGGAAATTTTCCATTTGTGCCGGATTTCAGCGACATCTGGCACAAAAAATTTGGTGACGCTCCCATGCTGATGGTTTGTTCGTGCCAGGTGATGATGGGTACCAATCATCTGGAGCCTTCACCGCTACTGGCTGACCATTCTTGGACCGCCAAAATGCTTTCCAATCATTAGTAGTTAGTTGCCACGATTATGAAACAAATTCATGCAAGGTCTGATCTGCGTATTGACTGCAGGGCCGCCAGAAAACACGATTGCAGAAATTGTCGTTGAGTATCAAACAGGCATTGCATTGGCACTTTTTGTATATGTTTGCCGTTTCAATTTCACGTCCGGAGCCTGGTTCAAAACCGCACTTTGTTTTGACAGGGTGGCTAACATGCCGCCTAGTAGTGGTTCTAAGCGCAAATCCACTGATGGCGGGGCCAAAGCTAAAGTCGCCAGGAAAGGATCGATTAAGGAAGAAGCTGGTCAAGAACCCGCAACGGTGGGTCAACGGCTGCTGGAGTTTTGTGGTCCCATGGTTCTCCAGAGTGGTTGATATTTAGCTGCACCATGATACATATTATTATGGTGTATTGACCTTTGAATTTAATTTGACACTATCATGTAACTTGTCGCTTACATCATGAAAGGACAACAACCATGGAGGAGCACAAGTCTTTGGACAGGTACTTTGACACTGCTTTCCAAACCAAGGTGTGCAGGGTGTTCTGCCTGGGGTGTGTTTTGCTGCATGAATTGCTGTGCAGGAGCAGGTCTGCGCATTCCTGATTTGGATTGACCGCAATTTCCCACCGGATGAGAATGTGTGGGGCCCTTATAGTCATTACGTTATGCTTTCGGATGTTGCAAGAGCTTAAGGGCCTACGCTGCGACAAATGCTTTGGAAAACCCGGGGCCTGTGTGCCTGAGACCATGGCACTTGCCGTGGGTCCCAGAGTGTGGTTTGAAAGGTGTGGCAGATCCTGCCGCCAAGCTGAAATTAGAAACAGTCGTTCATGTTTCCCGACTTGCCAATTTACCCTGAGCATCGGTTATTGATTACAATCAATTATAATTGAATAATATGAAAAGTCTCTAAAGAAAATCAATACCAGTAATTGATTCTGTGGACCCTATATTCAATACCAGAATCAAATGAAAAAAGGGTAAAAAAGTCACCTCAAAATCAATTCAGGGGGAGGGTAAGAACTAGGCCCAAAATCAATTAGACATGCCAAAAAAAAATCAATTAGAAACAGACCCAAAACCATGCCCACCCAAGCATTTTTCCTCTGGAACATGAAAAGTACTAGAGCCACTTTGGGCTGTTGTGGCCATGTTTTGGTCAGGTCTAAAGTTTCCTTTTTTCAAAGGTGCCTTTTTGCAAAGGTCAGTAGTTGTTGGCCCAGTGCTGCTCTGTCTGTCTGTCTGTCTGTCTGTCCATTGCCAAAGGCTAGTTTAGAATACCTTTTGCAAGGTCAATCAAAGATTCTGCTGCTTAGCACTTGATACTTTGGTGTCAGTTTTAAAAAATTTAAGGGGGATTGCACATTGAGCGCCTTTTTTATACAAAAGCTTGTGTGGCAGCTTTTGTCAAAGTTTGAATCTGTACAACTGAAAAACCCTTGGAATTGGGTGAAACTGTAAAAAAAACTACATGCTTTCCATTGGTGCTGGGTGAAATTTTCTGCCTTTTTTCAACTACTGTAGTGACCTTTTCTCAAAGGGTTTGTGGTGGGGTCTTCGATCTGAATCAGCTTGAGAGAAACACATGATTGCATTTCCAAATTTAAAGCCTTTGAAAAAGATGTGCATGTGTTTCGATTCATGATTCATTCTGGAGTATTGCACTATTGCTTCAATGCCTTTTCTCAAAGGTTCTGGACAGTTCTTTGGTTGTTGTTGCCATCCTGAGGCAAGGGCTCTGTCTTGACACCCTTTTGCAAGGTCTCTGACTTGGGATCCTGTTGCAAGGGCCCTGTCATCCTTTTGCAAGGGCTGTCCTGCCACCCTTTTGAGCTTCCTTTTGCAAGGTCTCTGGCTTGACCCTTTTCTGGCCCAAATTGGGCCTGCCTGCTACAATGGGTTCCATCCTGGAGGAGCAATACGCGGAGTTTGCGTGGAGGATGGAGTGGCTGCAAGAAGCGGAGCAGAAGCTGACTGTGGCGAGGGCTAATCGATTGTATTTGGACGGCCTTCGGCCTCCAGATAACTTTCATGTGACATATCACACGGAGCAATCGAATGCCGCCCAGCAAGCTGGCACGGCAGAGCAAGATTCAAGTGTCGGTTGGATGCACCGACCGATTTGGAACTGCTGCTGGTACGCAACAGCAATGTTGATTGACAATCAACTTGATGTTGGCCATAATTGGCGCAAGACATCAGGGAAGAGGTGTCTTTTGATTTGCGCTGCTTGAACCTACGCAGCGACGCAGCAGGAGGGGGCCTTGGATACAGAGCTTATGCGTGTGATGTGGCGTTATCACCGATGTGCCTTTCTTTTGGATTCTATGGCGACTGTCTATTCCATTTGCCAGATGGTGACTCAGTCGTCGCACTCCAAACATCCAGGATGTTGGGCCGAGGGCGCGTGCAAGGCTGGGCCGGTGATGGGTTCCAGCTCCGGGGGCATGATGATCTCCTGGTTTGGTGGTATGGTGTGGTGATGATATGAATGAATGGAGCTTCAGGTCCATGGAGCTGGTATGGTGTGGTGACTATGATTGTTCGCAGCTCCATGTCCAATAATGGTCTCAGGAGCTGTGTAGGCTGCCGATGTTTTGATTTTGGCAACAGCAGGACTGCCCAAGGACAAATGAAATTAAAAAAAATCAAAAATTGACAATTGACCCAATAAAATTGACCTGCTAATAAATATGCCATGTGTGAACCAATGAAAATTGCCCATGGGCCTGTCACTAAATTTAGATCAAACTGCTACGGGAATGTTCTGCGAAAAGATGCAGGAGATAGAATTGTCTGGCCAAAGGTCAAGAGATGGTCTTTGCCCGAATCGTGTAAAACTAAGAAAGTGCCATGGGGACAACATTCTATTTTTTGCCGGTTTGTTCGACTAATAAAACAAGTTTAAAGTGTAAGAAGCAAGAAAAGTGGTACCTGTGGAGTACAATGGATGTGTCTTTGTTTGACTTAAAATGGGGTATGAGTAATGAAATTTGATTTGGCTTCACTTCATGATTAATTCTTGGATTGATTGGATTGATTTGTTGGATGAAGCATCGACTTATCCTACATGACATGTATTCGGTTTGTATTGATTTCATGTCAGTTTGTTCAGTTCACTTCACTTCAATTTCATATCACTTCTTTTCGCCTTGTTTCATTTCATGTCATTTCAGGGCATTTCATTTTCAGTTCATGTTCATGTTCATTTCATTTGGTAGTATTTTATGTTTAAGACATTTCTGTTTGTGTTCATTTCATCTTCATTTCATTGGATGTATTTCATTGGTTTGATTCACTGATTGTGTTGAATGTCTGATTGATTCTGTTTGATTTGACTGATTGAGTTGTTTTGTTTTGATAATAATTATGGGGCTCATTGATCTTAATTTCTTGGTTGCTGAATGTGGTCCTTTATTTGACGTTTTCACTGAGGGCCAGCAACAAGGGCAAGGGCAAAGGTGGGTTTGGCAGAAAGTCTGGCCTCACGAGAGAAGTGCAGGATTCAGTGTCCTGCTTGCAAAAAATGCCTTGTGAAATGAATGAATGTTTTGTTTTTTGCTGACTGCTTCATGGTTTCATGTGACTCTTTTATCTGAAGAGAAGACAAGGTGTTTGAGCATCCCAGAGCTTCGGATGTTGCGTGGAACATCCTGAGCAAGCCTGCAGCCCTTGTCAGGTATCTTGGAGATTGAATGGGGGTTTGAGCTGCAAGGGTTCTAAGTCTCAGAGTGTTGTGCCATGAGGTGGTCAGTGTGTAAGAGGTTCAGACTTTTTTTGCATGCAATGACTGTCAATTTACTATTTATTTTTTTGATCTGATCAAATTGAAATAATGGCTTGAAACGTTCAAGTGAAATTGTTTTGGGAAGCCAGCAAAGCCCTCTTCCCTTGAAAACTTTCAAGTGAAATTTAAATTGACATGGAGGATTTGCTGCTCTGGAATTCATCGGACTCCGGCGATGGCAATGCTGGTCTATGGTGCTCACCTTGTCCGGTGTGAAGGTGATAGTCATGTTGGACAGCATGATGGAGGAAAGGGATGTGGGCCACTATGTGGAGACAGCTGGCAGGTTCATGAAGGGGCAAACCCATCTGTTGCTTGACTGAGAAGAATATAATGTGGAACGGGTTTCTTGCAAAGTATCGGCCATGGTAATCTGTAGCAGCATTGACTCTGGATTGTTTATCTTTTGAAAATTGCACTAACACTCAGGAGTCAGCTACACTTTGTGGGGCCTTGGGGCTTGTCACTTCTGGACTTCCAGAAGATGCTAGCTTCTCTCGCTGAATCCTGGAAGAAATACAACAAGTGGGTTCCTGTGTTTCTTGGCTTTCATAAATACTTGATAATCATGTGATTCATTCAAAACAGTACACTTTGCTTTGGACATTTCAATTTCAGCTTGACTTGACTTGTCAACAACACAGATTCTTTCAGTTTCAAGGTGTCCAGTAATCACTCTTCCTGACCTGAAGTACTTATTAAGGCCTTTGCGAGGTGCTACTGGTGGTTTGCCGCCCCATGCCTTTTGCCGGTCTTTCGACACCAGCAACTTGGTTGGCTGAAAAATCTCTCTTGTCAGTGGGGAATGGGATGTGCATTCTTGTCAAGAAAGTCTTCCTTCCATCAATCAGTTTGTCAGTCAGACCGTTGCATCAATCAAGTGAGGAGGCAAATCGAAGCAAGAAGGACAGGCGCAACAAGTGTCGGCAGCCAGTGGTGGTTTGCTCGGATGAGGAGGGGGCAAAGGAGAAGAACATGACCTCTGACTCTGCAGCCACAGAAAAACAAAAGGAAGTTGAAGTGGCCTCGAGCTCCGGTGGGTCCAGAGATGGTCAACCCAGTGAAGATGTGTTGACTAAGAAGGTGGTGGCTGAGATGATGGGCCACATGAGCAACATGATTAAAATGATGAAGAAGATGGAGACCGGGGAGAATGAGGTGAAAAAGGCTGATGCTGAGGTGGAACCAGTGGAAGGTGACTTGTATCCAGTGATGTAGCTTGATTGCAATTGACAACTTATTTAGTTTGAGTCTCAGCTTTGAGTCAATTTGCTTGTCATTGGAAAATGTTTTTAGGCATGCTGATGTCTGTGGTGATTGCAATTGGAAATGAATAGACAATTGAAAATTGACAATTGGCAATTGGCAACAATTGACAACTGGTGAGGAAAGAGATCTTGGGGGACTATGACTTGGACCAGAAGTTTCGATGGCTTCCCTTTGAGAACATGGCCAAGCTGGACAAGTCATGCGGCAAGGAAAGGCAGGTGAAAACTCCTGTGCCTTGGGGGCAATTAAATTAAAACATGGATTAGTCTTGTTACCAACCGGATCATTTTAAATTGACAAGTTAAATGGATGGCATGTCGCTTCTCATTTGTAGTTTTTCCCGAAAGCGGCCGGGAAGGGTTCCTTCAAAAAAAGCATTGTCATTAAAGACTGTCTTTAAAGATTGTCATCAAACATCGCCCAAAGTTCTACTGAAGTGATGGCTGTCTTTAAAGATTGTCATGTTTAAAGATTGTCATCAAACATCGCCCAAAGTTCTACTGAAGTGATGGCTGTTTTTTAAAGATTGTCACAATGTTCTACTGAAGTGATGGCTGTCTGAAAGACTGGAGAAAAGACTGCTGAAAGTTCAGCTGAAGTGATGGCTGTCTGAAAGACTGGAGAAAAGACTGCTGAAAGTTCAGCTGAAGTGATGGCTGTCTGAAACACTGGAGAAAAGACTGCAGAGAAAAGATTGCGAATCAAAATCGTCTGAAAAAGTGTTAAAATATATTCTTTTTCTGTCCGGGGCGCAGGGATCGCACCTGTGGATTTGATAACTCTCTCGTCACTTCGTGCCTGTCGGACGCTAAAAACTGAGGTAAAACGAACATTTTTCACGTCGCCGAGCGACCCTTTCGTCACTTCGGACGTATCGGACGTTCAAAACTGTGGTAAAACGCAAATTTTTGAGCTCGCCGAGCGACCCTTTCGTCACTTCGGACGTGTCGGACGGTCAAAACTGTGGTAAAACGCGAATTCTTCGGCTGACCCTGGCAACCATCTCGTGACTTCGTGCGTGTCGAACGCTCAAAACTGTCGTAAAATGCAAATTTTTCACGTCGCCGCGCGACCCTTTCGTTATTTCGTGCGCGTCGAACGTTCAAAACTGTGGTAAAACGGTCATTTTTTACGTCCCCGAGCAACCCTTTCGTTATTTCGTGTGTGTCGGATGCTCAAAACTGTGGCAAAATGGACGTTTTTGACCGGACTGGATCGGACTCCGGTGAAAACTGAGGTGAAATGAACGTTTTGGACAACTGAGGTGAAATGAGGTGTAGTGGTGTTTCTGTGGTGGTTTTTGTGTGGTGGTGTTTGTGTGTGGTGTTTTTGTGGTGGTGTTTGTGCGGTGGAGTTTTTGCGCTTGTGGTCTTGTTTTTGTGGTGGTGTGGTGGTGTTTTTGTGGTGGTGTGGTGGTGTTTTTGTGGTGGCGTTTTTGTGGTGGTAAGGTGGTGTTTTGGTGGTGGTCTTCTGGTGGTGTTTGTGTGGTGGTGTTTTGGTGGTGGTGGTGGTGGTGTTTTTGTGGTGGTGTATTTGTGGTGGTGGTGCTTTTGTGGTGGTGNTGGTGTTTTGTGGTGGTGTGGTGGTGTTTTGTGGTAAGGTGGTGTTTTTAGTGGTGTTTTGTGGTGGTGTTCTTCTGGTGGTGTTCTTGTGGTGGTGTTTTGTGGTGTTTTTGCGGTGGTGTTTTTTGGTGTTCTTGTGGCGGTGTTTCGTGGTGGTGTTGTTGCGGTGGTGTTTGTGGTGGTGTTCTTGTGGTGGTGTTTTTGTGGTGGTGTTGCGGTTGTGTTTTGGTGGTTGTGTGGTGGTGTTGTTGTGGTGGTGTTCATTTTTTGAAGTCATCAAAGAAAACCCTTTAAAGATTGTCTTTAAAGATTGTCATTAAACATCGCCCAAAGGTCTGCTGAAGCGATGCCTGTCTTAAAAGATTGTCATCAAAGACTTCTGAAGTGTGTGTGTGTGTGTCTGTGTGTGTGTCTGTGTGTGTGTGCGTCTGTGTGTGTCTGTGTGTGTCAGTGTGTGTTTGTGTGTGCAAGAATGCATGAATCTTGGTTTGCTTAGCTGTTTGAAAGTTTCGTTGGATTCAACTTTGTTGTTTTTGATATTCGCTGGGTTCAACTGTGTCATGAACTTTCGCTGGATTCAAGTTTGTTGTTTTTGATATTCGCTGGATTCAACTGCCTGTGTGTCTTTTTGCATGTTTGTTGTTGATCTGTGCCCTCCTTGTAGTAGTAGATTTGAATGTTGGATGTGACAATCATTTTGCATGTGTGTGACGCTTGCTATTCATCATTGAAGAAAGGAAACGATGATGTGTCGATTCGCAGCTTGCGTGTCAAAAGATTAAGCCGTCCGTGAATTGATCTTGGTTGCCGTGGCAAAGCAGTGGATTGCCATGAACATGAGAGATGTAAAACTGTGTGTGTTAAATCAGACGTCAAACTGTTTGTGATCTTGAAGACATTGTCAATGACGCTCAGAAGCTTTTTTTTTGATGATATTCAAGTTCCGTTTTTTGGGGCGGCGTACGGGGTTGAGTAAGGCTACACACGTGAAATCATTCATTGTGTCGGGTTGGGCTGTCCGTGGCTCGATCCCGTGTGTGCTACATCAGACATCAAACTGATTATGATCTGCAAGACATTGTCAATGATACTGAGCACCTTTTCGGTGATATTCAAGTAATGTTTTTGGTGTGGATTCTGTTTTCTTTGCTTGCCATGGCTTCTTCAGCCTCAGCTGCTTCCGCTGGATCGTCAATGATTTCCAAATATATCAGTCAAGTGCGTGCTGAGCTACGGCGACAGCGTCCCGAGGGACGAGAAGCGTGGTTGAAAGCTGAGATGGATACCATGCAGCTAGGGAGTTCCCATGAGGGCAAACCTTCAGTGAGGGACGTATTCACCTTGTTTGGGTCGGAAGTTTCTGTGCTCGAATTTCATTTCGTTTGCGATCCCATGACTACCAGATGGACGGGCGTTGGCAGCCTTGCAGCGACCGTCGTGGCCCCCGTTGCCAGGGCATGATCTGGCCATGCAACGCATTGCAGCGAGGGTATCGGAGTTGTATCACGATCCGGAATCTTGGACGGAGCTGGATCTTCGTCTGAAAGATGTTGAGTGGTCTATGAATGATATCGGGCATTGGCCTCTTGACGTCTGGTGCGTCTTCGCCTCTGCGCAAGACTTATGTTTGGTTGGAAATGTCAACACTGCGAGCCGTGTGGATGATGCTGGCAGAATCTATGGCCATCGAGTGACTGTGGTCGTCTCCATGCTGCATCCTCACGAGATGAAGACTCGAGGGGCGCCATCAGATTGGGCACAGCACTTCGCGCAGCGGTCTGTGCGTCACATACAACGTCCGTTGGACGATCTGGTGGCTCGCACTGACGAGCAGCGAATCCAATTCGCTCAAAAGTGCATTTCCATGTGGTTGCTTGTGTGCAGAGACCTTTGGTGTCACAAATTGGCTTTGGGGCCCGGCACCTTTCGTTGTGCTGTTTCACTGTTTCGGAGGCCGCAACAGAGGACCTGCCATGGCCTGTGCATGGCTGATTGTTGCCTACGGCTACACTACAGACGAAGCCGTGGAGTACATCCTCTGGGAACGGGCACTTGGCCTTGGCGTCGGCGTGAGTACGTTTTGTGGGCCTTCCAAATTTTGGAAGATGCCAGAGATGATATCGTAGCCTATTTTCAATCCAAATATGCGCCGTGCGAGACTGTGCTTCGCATGTCTGTGTCCGGTGCGCATTCTTGAAGTCGACGTGGTACAGAGTTGTTTCACTTCCATGTTTTTCGAATTCAGATGTCCGTGCTGGGTTTGAAAGACTCTCCACATCCGTCCATAGCTCCTGTCAAAAAAAAGGTGCGGTTTTTTTTTTGGAACTTGCTTTGTGATTTTCGAGTTGGACTGCAAGACAACATATTATTGCAAACCAAAAATTTATTTTGCACGCTGTGGGATTTTGGCTGTGGCCTCCGCTCTCCCGGTTGTGTGGTCCTCTCGGCCGGCAAGCCATTTTCGCATGGAGGTACTGCGGAGAGCATTGCACAGTTCGCAAACTTCATCCAGCATGCAGCAACCCTCTAGTGATGCGTTGGAAACAACTTTGGACAAGTTGACCATGGCCGGCTGCGAAGAAATGAGAATCTTGTTGAAGAGCGTCTATTATGACGCGTATCAGCTCAAAACCAAGGATCAAAGCCGTGAGTTTGCCAAGTTGGTTGGGAAAGTGACGGACAAGGAAGGAAATGGAATGTATTATGAAATCCGAAGCAAAGATAAAGCGAGCTGTGAGAAGCAGTTCCATACGGTGCTCTGCGGAAAACCATTCTTCGTTTCCAAGTTGAAAGTTGCGAAGCAGAATCAGCTTCAGTTTTATGCAGGGCTCTGGGCCGACTTTGCCGAGAAAAACAGTCGAACCCAGTTCCATGCCATGGCAACCTCACATCCCAGCAGTATGCAGATGATGCATACCAAGCAGATGGCTAGTTATAACTTGGTTGCAATCAATGGTCATGGTTATAACCAAGTTGGCCAAGTTAGGGCCAAGTTATAAAAAACAAACATATTTTTTTAAAAACGATAACATTTGTTACTTTGTTTTTTTGAAAGAATGCATATGAAGAACAAAATCCCTTTTTGTAAGTAGGACCTAACTAGGACCTAACTAGGACCTAAAATTTATAGCCACAAAACAAACTTTGATGCATATCCAAAAAGAATTCATAACAACATTTCAAAACTTTGTCAGATTTAAATTGCAAAAGCATGATACAGCATATTTATGCAATAAGAAAAACATGAAATAACATATTCATGCAATAAGAAAGCATGAAAGCAATAACAGAAATGTGAAAAACATGGAAAACATGCAAGCACGCAATCATGCAAAAAAAAAGCTGACAAGACCATTCGCGTCAAACAAATACTTTATTTTCACTGCAGCGTCGTGATGTCACCGCCGTCGAGCTGATACCACCAGGGAGGAATGACCAAGCTCACTTTGGAGTTGACAATATAGCGGTGCTGTGTACTGGTTTTTTCCCAAGTACTGCTGTAAGCATTGCTGGACTTCAATCGCAAAGCAACAGCATTAAAGCCAATAGTGTCAGATTCTTCCCACAAGGCAGTCAGCAAGCACCATGTTTGGGTGTGCACAACTTGACAAACAGATCCTACAAACACAGTATGTTTACCCACGCAGATTCTCTGAGGGTTTTTGAAAAGCTTGCAAGATGTCAACACTCCAGAATTCAGACGCTGGCATTGCGATTCCCACAAACGAACCAGCAAAGAAGCATGCCAAGTTTTGTCATCTTTCAACTGACCAATCAAACGGGCTGCAATGAAGGACTTGTAGCACTTGTGCTTGCTTTCCTGCAATATCGACAAAAAAAGAACAACATTGCAAGAACACAAAAAAAAGAAAAACATACAATATAGAAAACATACATAATCAAGAAATCATGCAAGGAGCGTGTGGTTCGCAGTGCAAGTATTTACCCAGCAACCTCAAGGCATCCACAACATGATATCGTGCGTGATGTTTTGGCCGACAGTCATCTGGATAAGCAACGTTGAACAGAGCTTGATGTCGATCTACCTGGTGCAAGTAGAGGTTGATATCATTTTGTACCACTTCACTGGAATAAGTAAAGCGATCTAAGGTGCGACAGATATCAATTGCTGCGCTGAAACTTTGGATTTCCTTCATCAAAATGTCTCTTCCTATTAGAAGCTTTTGAATGGCATACCAGAGCAACCACATCACGGAACTGCATTGTCTGGCAGATCCCTTGTAAAGAGGGCCTTGGAAAAGCTTCGCGGATAGCATTCGTTTCACATGTGCGGAATGGGCTTTGTGTCCACCAGTTTGAAATGGAATTCCATTCAAAGAAGTGATCAAAATATCAATGTTTCCAACAGTTGTTTGAAAAGCAGCCAAAAACAAATTGATTTCGGCACTCATGCATCCGTTTGCCCAAAAGATATGCATAGGGTCTCCCAAGACATGACTGGGCGGCAGCCTGTTGCGTTGCGCGCGATCGTTCCAGAAAGAGAAAGGCCTGAAATTGATTCCACACGACTTTTCCAAATTATCCAATTGTTTCGCTGTTCGAATGGTGGAAAGATGGTCGATAGATTGGAACGTTTCTGCATCAGATGATATCAGCAATTGGGAATATTGTGAGCAACTGATCTCCTTGAAGAAACCATGAGGATCGACTTCACCATAGCCTTTGGCCACAATGTTTTTGCACCTAAAACAAGGACGAATTCCAGAAGCTCCGCGTAGATGAAAAGTACAACGTTGCGCATCAGCGTCGCTAATGAAAAAGGCCTGTGGATTCAACCGCATGCGTTTGACTTTGCCGCCAACCAACTTGATGTCAAAACCACGATCCATATCGTTGTTCAACCACAAGTTCAAGAGTGCAGTAGTAGATTGGGCGTACCCGGAAACAATTTTGTCAGCAGTTTCTTTACGCAAGGTAGCAAGACAAATCCAGGCGTCTTCTCGATGCAGACAATCTAATTCCTACAGCGTTTTTTTTTGGTGGGACAAATTGTTAAGGAATAAAAAAAACTCATTGCATCCGAGAATCAACAAATGTTCCATAATAAAAAGTACATTTCGATTGCTTCAATGGTCCAAGAACGTTTCCAGCAATGCAATCGTCGTGGTACAAGCAAAAGGTAAGTCTGCCGTGGTGTTTCAACAAAGCTTCTTCGATGATCTTAGAAAAACCTTCATTTTTGCAAAACTCAGCGAGCAATTTCTGGGGGTTTCCCACCAAGAAAGGAATCTTGGCATCATTTTCGTTACCATCAAGTTCTATTTCTTGAAGGCATCTCCGAAAGGGTTGTAAAAATTTGGTTTTCATTTTCCACATCGTCCCACGGAGTTTTTGGCCAGAGATAACTTCGCAGATTTCAGCACAAGCAGTCTCAGATGCTCCTGGCACGAGCATGGCCTTGCGCACACGTTCTTCGACATCAGCATCATCTAATTTTCTTTTTGGCATGTCGAAACATTTGGATTTATTCTAAAATCTGAGCCATTGGTTCTGCAATATTTTTTTTGTAGTTTGGTACTTCTACCTTGGTAAATTGAAAAAACAAGAAAACATGCAACACGGATACCTACATTGTAGAAAGTAATCCAAGAATCATGCAAAATACTCATTTGCAATTCAAATACAATCGTACTTATTAGTTACCACACTTGAAATATCCAACTTCGCAATCCAATAACGCAAGCATAACAAATTTAAAAACATGCAAGTTCGAAAACATGCAATATAGGAATCATGACCAGTAGTTCATCAAAATTTCAAAATATATATCGAAGAAACATGTGAAGCAATCACATATGTATTCAAATCTTGAACCTGAAACAACAGGATGCATGCAATCATGCAAAAGAAAATAAATCATTTGTCATCGAATCAAAAACGTAAACAATTGTAGTACACAAACATAAATGTATTTATATAATTTATTTTGATTGATTTGCATGTTTCCTTGATGTCTAAAAACACAAATGCATTTTTGTTTTGGTTTTGCATGATTGCATGATTAGCTTGCATTGATTTGCATGTTTTGATTTGGTGTTTGCATGGTTTGTAATGATTTCACTGTATGAATTGCTTTTACATGATTTATTGTTTTTTGAATTATCAAATATTAAAATTCAAAGTGAAAGAAATCCATAATTCAAGTTGTTTGTTTCAAATGTATTGGTTTCAAATACAATGTAAATTTGTGAGAATTGTATATGTTTCCTTGTAGCTTAGTTATATTTTATATATTTATGATTTTAAGTTTTTTCATTTATCATAATTAATTTTTAATTACAATAAATAAACTTTATTATTTTAATCATATATCAAAATTTATAGATTATTATTATTTTTTTTTTTTTCTATCCCTTTTTTATATTCTTAGGCTGCCGACGTTTCGTCGTCAGAGCTGGGGAACTTACAGAGATCTTTGATCTTCGTGAACTGCCTGCGGGTCTTTCGCCGCTCTACTTCCAAAGCAGCCTGCACTGCCTAAGATGAGAGCACAAAGATTCATGCAAATATGTGAGGCTAACATGCAAACATGAAAACATGCCAACACAAGATACACATGCAAACATGTAAACATGCAAACAAAATAGAAACATGTAAACCGAAGAGAAACAAGCATTCACAAGAGACTCATGCAAACATATGGCAACCAAGGTACATCATCAGATTGTCGCTTCATTTTCTTGACCTAAGTTGTTGATCAAAGGGAATTGAAGCAATAAACTGTCAAAGTGTTGTTAAAGAAAACCAAGAAACCTTTCTCTCAAGTGAAGCATTGATGTCACGAAGCTCATGTAGATCACTGTCCTTCTGCAGCATGTCATCTTGTAAAGATGCAGCCTCAAGCAAAACAGGAATGTTGGTTTGTGAAACATAGGATGCAAAGAAATGAACACTTCTTCGAACATGTGATGCAAGTTCAAACATGAGCCTTGTTCATCAGCTCGATGACTTTTGGAGCAACCTGCAAACATGCAAACAACCATATAGTTTATAAAAAAACATGAATCACATCTCACCTCATCTTCGGCTTTTTTCATCTGCAATTGCTCCACCATCTCTTTCAGATGGTCGTTTTCCTAAGTGTAAACAAGATAAACAAGTATAATCATTTTTATCAAAACATGCAAACATGCACAAACTTGACCATTACGTCCAAGAGACAGTCTCCATGGATTTTGCCTTCTGAGATGTTATTTCCATTTCCTCGGTTGACTATGGAACCAAAAATATTGTACCAAAAGATATGGATGATTGTAAATAAAAACATTGCTCAGACTTTGTATTGTTTTTTCTTTTGTATACTAAATAACTTTTTCATTTCTATACAAAATATGTAAATCATTTTTGCAGCCCAAAAGTCGCTCTTCAAAGCGTTGTGGCGTTCCAGCAAATCCAGAAACTCCTTATCAAAAAACACACATGAAAACATGCAATTTGTTTCTTTCATCAAAACGCAGTTTGCATGCTTGAAGTTAGATGCTGTTGAGACTCGTCATTGGCCTTTCTCATATCCTTGGACATGATTGTTGGTCATGTTCTTTGAAATCTATACATTCACAACAAGTCAAAAACATGTAAATATGCAATTTGATAGCAAAACATGCAATCAAAGTGCCTGCTTGTGCCCTTCCAGGATCGCCTTCGTTTCCTGAGATATGAAAAGAAAAAAGCATAATATGAAACATATTGATACCAAGGTTTAGATCAAGACACCTGTTCGTGGGCTTCCTGTATCTGGTTCATGAAGATGTCCTGGGTGTTTCATTGCATGTTGAATAATTTTTTTGTTTTATGAAAGTTCACAAGCACAAATGTATCTACATGTTTTATGTTCATTACATTGCATGTTTTTCTTGGTAATACCTCAATGCCAAAGTACTGGGCCAGTAGGATCAACTGCAGATTGTGCAGCGTCAGCGGATTCCTGAGAAAAAGGCAAAAACATAATGGATCAACTTGGATAAACATCAGGTTTTTTAATATGAAGTGAAGTATTAACTCTGATGAATGTGCAGAAAAATTTATGTAAGTTCACAAATAATATGTACATACCTTTTGAAGCAAATCATGCAATACAAACGTCAACAAATAATGACAAGTTTCGGCCACTTCTCTCTTTGGTGGCACAGGAACAAGTGGTGGCGGTGGTGGAAGAGGATGTTGTGATTCCTTAGGTAGTGAATTCATTTATTTGTGAGAAATTCAAAAACAAAAAAACATGCAAATCACAACACAAAACATGCAAACAAGAATCATGACAGGTGTTTCCTGTGCCCCACCTGGCACACCAACCATCATCCAGCAACTCCCTCAAAACCAACTCGCCATCCTCAACGTTCAAGAACAGGTAGCCACCTGAGAAAAATAATCATCAATCAAACATTCACACTTGCTCTCATTTGGGAAAGTGTTTCAAAATTTCAGCATCTATTTGCAAATCAAGCTGCCGCTGTCGTAGCCGATGTCAATGACACGAAAGTCATGACCACGACCCACCAGGAAACTCTGGAGTTCCGCTTTGGTTCCCCAGGAGTCCCTTCTACCAACCCACAGCTGATGCTTCATGATGGCTTCGGATTTTGATATATAAAATCATGATTATGAAGAATGTATGAATTTTATGAATTTTATGAATTTTATGAACTCAATTCCTTTTGTATTTATTCATAAATTCATAAAATTCATAAAATTCATAAAATTCATAAAATTCTTCAAGATTCAAGCGAAGAGAAATCATGCAATATAAACAAATAATATTTGATAAGTATTTCATCCTCAACAATTCACATCCTGAACATTGATGTTACACATTGGCAAGTTGATCACAACTAACATTCAAAAAATGAAAATGCAATACATGAAACGAAATATTCTAGTTCAATTTATGTCAGCAAAAACAAGTGAATGGAAATGTGTAATCATGAAGAAGACACCAAATAATGTGATGTTTCTAAGGTTCATACTTTGAAGTGCTTTCAAAAGATTTGATAATGAAATATCAGTTTGACTTGACAGTTATGAATATTCCAATTTTACGTGGAAGATAATGATCAAAATATATAAACCATCACATTGAAAATCATACCATACCACTTGAAAGAAGGTTTCAATAAAATCATAACAACTTAGAATCATGCAACTCACAGATCAATCAAAATCATGGAAACTGTGACATATCAAATCAAATCTTTGGTCAATCAAATCAAGTCTAAAATCAATTCATCAATGCAAATTTTCACATCAAGCAAATCATGCAAATCAAGTCTCAAGTCAAATAATTCATCTATGCAAATTTCACATCAAGCAAATCATGCAAATCAAGTTTCAGGTCAAGTAATTCATCCATGCAATTTTCACATCAAGCAAATCATGCAAAACAAATCTCAAGTCAAATAATTCATCCATGCAAATTTCACATTAAACAAATCATGCAAATCAAGTCTCAAGTCATGTAATTCATCCATGCACTTGTCACATCAAGCAAATCATGCAAATCAAGTCTCATGTCAAGTAAATCATGCAAACATTCGATTTCACAACAAAGTCCAAAATTCATGCAATTCAAACAAATCAAGCAAATGATGCGACCATGCAATCAAGCAATCAAATCACATTCAATTTTAATTCAGATTGACAGAAAATAATGTATAATGTTTTCAACAAATACATTTCCTTCACCCATTGCTCCAAGAAACAGATCATGCAAAACAAATCATGCAAATGTTCATCATCATGAAGTTCATTCCCTTAGATCGTTTTTATAGCATTTTTTTTTGCAGTCACCTTTTTTCTCCTGAGTCAAATCCTATGACCAAAACCTATCTGCATGCACAAAAGCAGATTTCGAGACACAGCCAGTGGGCAACATCACTTGCAAACAAAAAACATGAATGTACTAAAATGTTTCATAACATAAATAACAAANTTTAATTCAGATTGACAGAAAATCAATGTATAATGTTTTCAACAAATACATTTCCTTCACCCATTGCTCCAAGAAACAGATCATGCAAAACAAATCATGCAAATGTTCATCATCATGAAGTTCATTCCCTTAGATCGTTTTTATAGCATTTTTTTTTGCAGTCACCTTTTTTCTCCTGAGTCAAATCCTATGACCAAAACCTATCTGCATGCACAAAAGCAGATTTCGAGACACAGCCAGTGGGCAACATCACTTGCAAACAAAAAACATGAATGTACTAAAATGTTTCATAACATAAATAACAAAAATCAATTGAACTACAAATATAGATAAAAAAAACATGTTTCTCAAATCACATCGTATGTTGCCTAATTTCACTTCTGGCTAGCATTGTTTTTCTTGGATAACAGATCTTTGTGTTTGTTATTCTCCGCAATAAAAGCATCTACGCGTTCACCAAACACACGCATCGCCTCCTTCAACATAGTGTGTCCTGTCTCATCCTTGGTGTGGTTGTCACGAGCATCTTCAACTGTGGGCCAAACAGCTTCTACATTGCTAAAAGCAGTCTTCATTGCTGTCTTTGCATCAGCTTCCACATCCTTGTGATTCTTCAACCTCGTGTAAAGGACTTCCTGCTTCTCCCAAGTTTTTTTGCAGCTAGCAATCTGGCCCACGACCTTCTGGCAGGCAACTTCATAGTTGATAGTCAAATTGGGACCACTTTCTCCTGCTGCAGGAACTGCCTTTTTCTCAGCTGCCTCCTTGCCACAAGCAGCCTCTGTCCATACAAAGTTCTCAGAACTCTTGGTAACAGTGGAGCTTGCATGCGTCATATACTTGTACTGCATCCTGCCCAAACTTGCCAATTTTGCATTGACATGTTTGCGGCTCTCGAATCCTTCAAGGATAATCTTGAGCTCAGCCTGGTCTGCATCATCATTGACATCCAAGTTTTCCTTGCCTGCAATTTGTTTTTCTGTGAGCCATTCTGCTGCTGTTTCTTCCGTGGATTCTTTGGACTCAACGCGCTCCTTGAGGTATTGCGACACAAATTTCATTTTGGTATCCTTTTCAAACCTGTCAAGGATTTCTTTTTTCTCCTCAAAATTGGCTGCCTTGTAGCGATCATGTAGTTCTTTGAGTGCAGGATCATTGGTTTCGCGACTGGTAATGCAAGACTTGAACCTTTTCACCAAATCTGCTGGTAGTTTTCCAGCAACTGGAGCAGCGCGCTTACCCATTGTGCCGCAAGACAACACGCAAAGCGTAATCGAATTGATATTATCACTACAAAAGAATTTGATTTGAGCTACCAAAATACACATACGTTCACATGCAAGCATGATCAAATCAACACAAAAAACATGCAATATACAACATTGATTGCAAATTTTCATGCAAGACCCATAGACACACAAACATGCAACAACAATGTGAAAATTTCAGATTTTACACATGTTTTTGCACATACAATTCAAATCCAAACCATGCAATACTCACCAAAAATACGAAACAATTTTCTTCACATGATTTTTGCGCCTTGCAATGATGCTGCTGACCTTTGTTGGTCAGAGTGATGTTGCAAACTGTTTCCAATACATGACAAATTAATTTTGCCTTTTGTTGTTTTCAACAAAACAAACGGTATAATGAATCAAAATAATTATGGCGTGTAACCACGCTTAACCCAGCAAGACTTTGTACAATATGCTCGGTACCTGCACCTGCTACAACCTTCAACGTATGCGTTTTGCACAGACTTTGGAATGTTTTTCCAGGGTGTGTGACCATGAGGGTTCTTCGAATTTGCAACATTTTTGGTCTTTGGCGATACTTTCTTGCTCTTAGCAACTTTGCTAGTGACTTTGTTTTCTTTCTTTTTGCCTTGACGAGATCCAGTTGATGCGCCAGACTTACGTTTTTTCTGGCCTGGTTTCTTGCCAGTGGACTTGCAAGTGGACGTCTTTGCTGCTTGTTTCGTGTTCTTCGAAGGGGTGTCCTTGGTTTTAGTGACTGCATTTGGTACCTGTTTTTCCTTGGTCTTTTCTTTGTCATGCAATAAACTATTCAACGTATCAGCCGCAACAAGCATCGATGGTGGCTGAGATTCAGCCGCTGGTGCAACTTCTGGTCGTACCTCAAAGGAAAATCATCAAAGGACAATGAAAACAACTTTGATGAATTAATCCATGATGATTAAAAAAGAAAAAATGCATTAAAAACAAGATACTTCTGTCCCATTCTCGATGGCCAATAAAGGCGATGCGGTCGTGTCAATCTTGGGAACTGTTTTCTGCGGAGCAGGATCCATGGGTGGTGGTGGCATGATTGCAGGCACTACGTTCGCCACTGGCGTTGAAGCAGAGAAAGTAGCAAGGCGATGGAAGATATCGATCATCTTGACCTCCAAGTTGCCATAG
The DNA here is from genome assembly GCA_000507305.1 of Breviolum minutum Mf 1.05b.01. Taxonomy (NCBI): domain Eukaryota; class Dinophyceae; order Suessiales; family Symbiodiniaceae; genus Breviolum; species Breviolum minutum. Next base: position 15,812 of record DF243567.1, on the reverse strand, counting down.
GATGACATAGAGCTGGTATTTGGCGCCATGCATGCATTGTGGCACCGTTGAGGAACACGATCGGCGATCGCCCAAATGTCATCGATGCATCCCTGGTATGGGACAACATCGCAACAGGAATTGGGCTCTAAGAACACCACAACTTCCATCAAACGACCATACAAACTTTCCTTGCTCTTTCTAAGCTTTTTGAACTGGTCAGCCAATTTTCTGCCCTTGTAATACAGAGCAGGCCGATCCATTTGTTTACCATCTTGCAAGTGCAGCAAAGAGCACATTACAGCTATGGTTCTTGCATCAGGACATCGTAGACCAATGGCAAAGCAATGATCCATCAAGCATTCACATTTGCTTTCATAGCCAGCATTCCACAGACTATGCCAAACTTCTTCCGTCAAGTTGTGCGGCAAATTGGTGAAGTTTTGCAAGGGTCGTTTGTCTTGACCTTCGGCTTCCATTGGCCGAACAAACCAAACAAATCTATTTGATATTGATCCAAAAAAATCCTGCAAACATGCAACCAAACTCGTCAAGACAACGCAACGGCGCAGACGATTGCATAGACAAAAGCATGCAACACAAGGCAACGATGGAAGACGCAAACTAGCAAGATGCAGAGATTTTTTTGGACCATGCAACGCTCAAAAACAAAAACGAAAAGCAGAAGTCATGCGAGATTTTTCCCATAGCTCTCGGTTGCAAATGTCAAATTGCAGTGGATATTCACACTACAAGACACACACAATTAATTTCAAAGAATTAGCAGGATAATGACATTCTACGGTGTAGACAAATCAGGCGCCAGCTTCTTCCAATTTCCTTTTCAAGGAAACAGTAGAGCCCTTGGCCTCGAACACAAAATGATCGGGTGCCCAGGAGCGCATGGTCATGCCTGGCTTTAGCTTCACATCTTTGCGAAGCAATACCAACTTTGATTTTTGCAATTTTGATAGATTCAAATGGCGAGCCACTGCCCCAAGGACGGTATGGCCCAAGGTGCAAGGCCGAAATGCAAATTCAAATGTCAATACTTCAACGCCAGCCATATTGTAGACCCTTAAGCTCACAAACGGATCCTGGTAACGATTTTGTGGAGGGACAAGATCAGTCTCGATGTTGAAGACCTTGCTGACAACCTGCCGAGCTACGATCGGGGGATGGTTCTGATTGATCATTTGGAATAAAGCGAATGAATCGCCAAAGGTTCCCATGTACTTCACCTTGAGCCGGGAATGGTAACCGAAGTGAAACCATGCCGCAGCATGGTCTCCTTTCAGCAGCCCGCACAAGTTGTTGGAAGTCGTGGCACCGCAAGGGCTCCATTCAGCCACGCAAAGCATGAGACCTGCTATGTCATCTTCGGATAAATTGGACTTGTGCGAAGCATCATCGAGTACCATGTATTCCCAAAAGGCTTCAGGCACAACTCGGCGGGGAGCGCGGACGGCTGGTGCGTCAACTGGCTCACCCGCAGGTGCTGCAGCTGCCTCCATCGCCACCGCAGGAGCAGGATCCATTAAGGGCAAAATCGGAAAAGATGTTTCAAAAATTGTTTGATTTGCCCAAATGCTCAGGTCAAGTGAAAATACATTTCGCCAAGACCATGCAAATATAGTAAGATCACTGAAGATCTTTGTAAGTGCGCAATCATGCAAATCGTCGAGACGCTGGCATTACGGATGTAGCAAAACAAGACAAAACATGTAACATGACAAACATGCAAAAACAAAAGAACATGAAAGAAATACAAAATATTTGAATAATCAAAAACTCAGTGCATCCAAATCATGCAACTCAAACATTTGGAATTCAGAAAATGTTGAAAGTTCAAAGCATCCAAAATGATTGGAAAAAAATAGCATCGACAATCCAAGATAAATGCTGATGAAATCATGCAAAAAATTAGAGCATATCCATCCAATGGTCATATTGGATTTATTTACAATCAAAACATGAAATGTTTGTAAAAGTATACATTCAGACAAGTCGCAAAAAATATTTTTTCATTGAAAGCATGCAAAACATTTGGTGATTCGCACAAACCAACATCACATATGTTTTTTTAATCATGCAATTCTTTCACTTTCATGCATTGATTTGATTGTTTTTATTCACGTTGTCATAAACAAATTACTTACATGGTTGGTAGCACCAGACTTTAATATTTATGAAGTTAACATGAAACATGGACACCGAATAAATAATGTATATTCATTTTCACACACAATGGATGTCATTGCTTTTGAACAATTTTGCAACTTGTTCCTAACTAGAACATAACTAGGCTCCATTTTGCAACTTTGATGTTGCGTAGGAAACTAATAATTGCAAACTGTTTTTTCATTTTGATCAAAGTTTGCTGATCATGAGGACGTTCTAGTTATTTCCAAGTTACAAATGATCCAACTAGTTGCAAACAAGTTATAACAAGGCCAAAAAAAAATAACTAAAATTCTAGTTGCAACCTAGTTGTCCAAGTTATAACCTAGGTTATTTCCTAAGTTGGCCTAGTTATAACCTAGGTTACAACTAGCCATCTGCTTGGTACTTTTCCAACCGCCAAGTCCGATTTGGGAGTCTTGAAGCGCTTGGGCATGGATCTTAAGAGAGTGGACATCATCGGAAAAGTTGTCGCCATGAAAGAAGTTGAGCTGCCAAATTTCTTGAAGTTCGACCTGTGGTTGAAGGACGAATCTGACAAGGAATTCATGGTGCAGCTGTGGGGACAGACCATGGTGGAGAAAGCTCGCAGCCTCTCGACGTCGTGCAGGTGGATAATGCCATCTTGCAGAGACAGCCTCAGACCGGCACCATTGCCGCAAAGCACGGCTTTTGCGCTTGGCTCCATGTCCTAGGACCTGAGGTCTTGAAAGAACTGACGTTGGACCGTGGCGAGGCCATTTCCAATGCATGGGCTGGTTCTTTGTCAGGAGGAAGCAGCTTGCGCCCTGCGACAGGAAAGAACAAAGCCATTGTTACAGGGTTGGGCCCCTCTAGTTAGAGCTAGTTATAAACTATACAACTATGCTCATAAGCTATAGTAACATACCTTATAACATTGGACATCATCTATAACTTCTAGCGGCCTGGATAGAACTTATAACTATAGTTGCGGCATTTGTATTTATAATGACACACATATATCTATGTTAAGAATTTCATGACGAAGCAAGTTGAAGAAGTTATGGAAGGAATATGTTTTTCAAGATGTTTTTCCTTGGCAGGTCATCAAATTTGTGTTTTTGATGCAGTTTGGACGGACTAACTGTGTGTTTCTGCTTTCACACTCCTGAGAGTTGACAGTGTTTTGATATGCATTCATGACAAAGAACTACCAGTCTGGAGCGGTTGTCCGCTTCAGGCTATGCTGTATAATTGTTTGTGCGTATAAGGCTATCATGCATGGCTTGGCTGTGCATGTGTTTTGTAAAGAAGGCACACCCCCAAGAAGATATATATAGCTGCTGACAGCAAATCTGTTTCAGGCTATCCAGTTGTTTTGAGCGGACTAAAGGTGTTGTTTCCATTTCCACACTTGTCAGAGTTTTTGGGCTTTAGAGCTGCCCGTCTTGAGCGGTTGTCCGCTTGAGTGGTGGTTCAATATAGGGGTTGTATACGCTTCGCTCCAGCCATGGCTGCTGGCAGCAGCTCCGTCCAGATGTCAGCGCCGTGTCAGATGTCGATGTGGCTGCAATGCTAGCAGCTCTTTCCTCTTCGAACCTACCAAAGGAGCAGTTGGCTTCAGTGAGGAGTGCCCTGGAAAGCAAGAAGGCTGAAAGCCAGACAAGCAAGAGGAAAGAAATGCAAGACTTTAGCATGTTCCCTCTTTACCTGACGAGCTCTGTGTGGGATCAAATTCAGAGCCCATCAGTGGATAGCATAAGTGCGCTTGATGCAGTTTTGGATTACCTCGGCATACAATTGGGCCTGCGTTGCCCTTCAGAAGGCACACAGGCGTGTTTGAGTGCCATCCTGGTGAGCAGGCAAGAACCTACAGCTCAGCAGCAGCAAAGGACTACATCCAACCTCAGAGCTTTATACTTGACGGTGATGTCCAGGGTGCAGGGGAAGATGGGTAAGTTGAAAGCTGTGGCTTTGCCTTCCCAGTGCTCCTACTTGACGATGCTCCCCTCGGTCCCTGAAGAGTTGCCAGACTGCTACAAGGCTTTGGGCTTGGTTTTCGAAAGTCCTCGCATCCAATTGGCAGACATTTTGTCTGTGGCAAGAGATGTTCCTTTGCGGAGCACCAACCTTGCTTGTTCTCCAAGAACTGTAAGTGATCCCGTGCAAATGATGCAGCAATATGTTGCCATGTTTTTTCATGGGATGGCTGGTGTATTCCAAGGGACAGCGATTGGCAGGCAGCAACAACCTCTACATTTGGAAATGTCGAACAGAAACAAAAGCAACCAGAGCAATCTACCTGCTTTGCTGGACAGAGCGCAGAGTTTGAGCAATGAAAACTTGGACCAGGCAGCTATGTCCAGCCAGCTGGCTTTGCCTTCCACTCAACCAGCTTTGCCTCCCAGTCAGTTGGCTTTGCCTTCCAGTCAGTTGGCTTTGCCTGCTCCAACCAAGGAGGCCGAGGTGAGGCCTGATGCAGCAATGCCATCGCAGCCCGAGATCCCAAACAAATCACATTCTTCGCCTGCAGCTGATGATTTTGCCCAAGGGCCCAAACATCAGGATCCAAAGCTCGAGAACAAGTCTGAACGGCTGAGTTTGAGAGACAGCATGCAAAGAATCCAGGATGCCAGCAAACAATGCCAGCGTTCCACATCAACATTGAAGAGGCCTGCTAGCTCTGCAAGTTCAAAGCCAGCAGCTGCGAAGGTCACAGGACCACCAGTCAAAAAGACACCTGCCATGAAGAAGGCACCAATGAAAGCAATGAAGGTTGAAGCCAAAGGAAAGCAGCAGCTTACTCCCTTTGAGCGCAAGGCCAAGGAGAAGGCCCAGATCCTTTTGCGAGTGCCACCTGCTGTGAAGAAATGTTATGCGCAAGGTTGTTCAAAATGCAGGTATGTTCAAAATTGCACGGTGAGTTGCTGGAAGATGCGTGGCTACTAGGAGAAGTTTTTTCTTCGATATGTTTGCGCCAAATCGGACGCACTCTGTATATGAAAGAGCAGCCACACTCAGGGACGGCTCTGTACGTGTGTGTGTGCGACTTGAAAAAACAGTTCGCAGCTGCCCACTGAGCTGAAATGTGTGAACAACCCCATGGTTTTGCGCAGGTTTGAACTGGAAGTTATCTTGAAGTTAAACTGAATTCGATAACACTCTTGATGTCCTTTTTTTTCTGACCATTCTTCAACAAGTTATATGGGGGGCATATATGACATGTCAGTGTTGAACAGTCTTGGGTTCATGTAGGTGCGGTTGTCCGCCCTGCAGGTGCGGTTGTCCGCCCTGACATGTGTGTTTCTCTGATTTCATTCCCTCAGGCGGTTCCTTTTCACAAGCCATGCAAAAATGGTTCACTTCAGCAAGACATGTGTAGATTGTTTGCAATGACTTGAACCACGCCTATGTACACAACTATATAGATGGTGTCAGAATTTTCATGCATATATAGGTTTTGTTTGCGCAGCCTGATGCTGCCGTCACGGTGGCCTGAAGGGGAAAATCCATGGCAGAGGCGGACTCGGCGTAAGTACATGGCTGCTCTAAACCGTGGCGGACTGTCTGTATCTTGGTCGCTACAATTAGCCAAAGTCAAGTTTTGCATCTGGGCTTATCAAACCCCTTATTGTACGACTATATTGGCTTTGCATAAGGTGGCATTCCTGCTTTTGTCTAAGAAAGATCCAACAGGGCCTTTTGAACAGACCCCTCCAAAGATATGGGGGTGTTCTTCAACAAGTTATGGGGTGCATAGGGCATGTCAATGTTGAACAGTCTTGGGTTCATGTATATAGGTGCGGTTGTCCGCCCTGACATGTTGTGTTTCTCTGATCCCATTCCTTGAGGAGGTCTCTTCAAAAGGTATTGTTTCCAATTTCTCTAAGTTGATCATGGGGTTGGTGTACACTCAGTTTTCTTTTTGTTCTGTGCTGTAGCAAAGGCTGAGAGTAAGCCTCCTGAACAGGGCAACCTTCCACAGAGTTTGGTTGAGCCTACCAATGATGGCGTGGCGGTGACCGAATCTGATGAACTTTGGTCGACAGAGCCGGAAGTCACCTCATCCGCAGCAGCTTCATCGACAAGGTCTGATGTTCCGGACATGTCTCCTCCACAGCAGGAACTGGCCACCAACCTGTCTCAGGCTCCTTGGATACGGAACCTTCCCGGACTACCAGCTCCTGATGGAGGTGTATATATACCAACACCTGATCCTGTCGAGTCGGTTACTGGCGTACCACACCCTCCTGGTCCACAACAGCTTTCTTCACAGAAGGTTCAGCGTCAGGATCGGAAGAAAGTGGCAGAGGCACTAGGCATGTCTCGAAGGCAGTATGAGCGGATCTTGGGTGACACAGAGCGTCCACGTGCTAAGCAGGCTTCAACAAAAAATGGCTGGCTGAAGCAGGGGACCATGGCTTTGCTTTTTAAGAACAGGTTCATGAAGTCACAACAAAGTCACAGTTCAAAGAAACATGTTCTTGAATTCGGAAGGCATTCAGGTTTAGCTATGCAGGGCTTGTATGAAACTTTTGAGCAAACATTGCAGTCGGTTCTTTGCAGTTATTGTATCTACACCACGGGCGGTTGTCCGCCGGCGGTTGTCCGCCATATGCAAGCTGTAATGTAGATATAGTAAATTTTTACGTAATGGAAGTCAACATCATCACAGTATTTTGCCTCAAGCATTTGTGATTATAGGGAGTGCCCAGCAACGTCATGTTGTGGCAATACATAGTTTGTCGCAAGGGCGAATCGCCTTCTGCAGTTTTGAGCCGCCCTACCAATCACTACTGGTCCTCTTGCGGACCTTCAGGCAATGAGCGAATGGAGGCATGTTGGTTGGCAGGTGGCCCCTTCATTTTTCGAATGTTTCTAACAGTAAGCCCGTGCGTGGCTTTCAAGTTGGAACTTCGCGGGATCTATCCCAATGGCTTCTTGTTTGTTCGGACTTGTAGGCAAGCATCACAAGATCCTGAAGCTGAAGAGCAGCTCTGGTTGGCAAGGCCCAAGGGCCAACAGAAGCTTCTCAACTCGAGTCTGACCAACATGGGCGATCAGGTGAGGATCGAGCATCGCACCCTTGGGGGGGATCTCATCTTGGAAGAAATGTATCTTGATGGAAGACTGTAGAATGAAGATTTGTTTGTTTACCAGAATGCTTTGTTGGGAGAAATCAGCTTGGGGTAAGGGTTCCAATCCTCACCTTACTTGTCTATCTGCTTGTTGTGTACCGCCCCCAAAAACTGATGGCACTGACTTCAGCCTTTCTTTTTATATGGTGAGTCAGTTCAGTTCCTGGCCTTTTTTGGGAACTTCAACCCACGAAACCTTTTACTTCAGGCGCTCTTCTTCCACTCTGTGGAAGGAAATCTATGACGACTTGATGGAGACTCTTGGCATTGTGCCATTCATGGCAGTGGGAAATCACATGATTACATGTGTGGATTTCAAGAAACGGATCTTCTTCACTGCACCTCCCCAAGAACTTGTTTGGGAATTTGAAAACATGACGAAGAGTCAGAAGAAGAAGTCCAATGCCTCCAGCGTGAAGAATTGCAAGCCGATGAAGTCCAAGGCGAAGAATTCCATTCCCATGAAATCCAAGCCCAAGAAATCCAAGCCAATGAAATCCAAGGCAGGTGCGAAGAAAGCGCAACTCAAGAAGCCAGCAGCTGCCAAAAAGCAGCACAAGGGTAAGAAGTGATTGCTTTGTAGGCAGTTTGAAATGTTTTGTGGCCCACACAGTGAGCCCTGCCATGTCTTCTGGACCAGGCATGGCTAAAGTTTTTGATTGGTATATAGGTGGGTGTCAGCTTCACTCACAGCGCTGATGGTAGCATCAGCTTGTGTTGCCAGAGAAAACATACAGTGAGTTGCACGATCACAGACTTGTACATGTTCTATTTTGATACTGTGTCTTGTGATGTTGTTTTGGAAATCCAAAGTATTAGAATCAATCTTAAGGTTTTAATATGTTAGAATCCTAAACCCTAAACCCTAAACCCTAAACCCTAAACTAGCTGGCAAAAATTGGGCGTAGTGGCGTTCTATTTTACAACTATTATACATATACTAAGCTTTACCGTGTTATACCAAAACCTGTGTGGTATAAATATAGTATGTGTTTGGTATGGGGTGGTATGTTGGAGAGAGGCGATACCAAGAGATACTGACACATACCTTGCACATACCAAATGTATACCAAGACCATTTTGGTATAACATGGTATCCGGTGGTATGCTGCTGAGCTTGTTGTGCCTGTAGTTTTTTGTTGGCGCAGGTTGTCCGCGCTGACTCTAAAGTTGCTACAATAGTTTGTTTACCTTGTGCCAATCTTCAAGCCATGGATGAAAACTCTTTTGTGCCTACTCAGCCTGGTGAATCGTTGGAGATGCAGTTGGCCAATGAGGTGGGAGGAGTCTTGTGCGACAAATGCCAGTACCCTGTCGATGTGATGGACATGTCTGCACGCACCCATGCAAACTACGTGGTGCGCAAGAATTGCCACAATGTTGACAGAAAGCATTTGGTGCAGCTTCCGCAGCAGTGGGATTTGATGAACTCACAGGAGCAAACAACCTTTTTCCAAAACTGTCTCAAGCTGAAAGATGAGAGCGGAGTTCTGCGCTACAAGAATGTGCGCAGCGAGTTGAAGAATGCTTTGGTCAGCAAATCGATGGAGATCTTTTCCCGAGGTGCCAAGGGCGAGTTCCAGCCACTTTCCTATTGGGCCAAGCAAGGCTACGACTGTGACTTGATCCAGAAGAAGGCCCCCAAGATGGAACACCCTGTCTTGCAAGACCTATCGTGTCGATATCTTCGTGGTGAGCACAGAACGTGTCAACCAAGAGATTGGGGAGACCCTGCTGAATTGCACCCGACAGGTGAAGCGCAAGAGCGCAGCTGAACCTAAGGCTGCTTCCTCCCAGAAGGCGCTCAAAGGAGAGAATCCCGAGCCTACCGAAGAAGAGAAGAAGACTAAGCAGATCATCATTGACTTGGACGGCCTGGAGTCTGACAGTGAGGATTGCAAAGTGGCGCCTTAGCTTCTTTTATTTTTCTTGTCAATTGACAGCACCTTGAGTGTTATAGTGACATTTGTTTTCCATCTCATTCATATACTGTCGATGTAGCATGTTCATTTTTTCTGGCGGTTGTCCGCCATCCCAATTTTTTCATGTGACAGCACCTTGCGTGTTATAGTGACATTTGCTTTCCATCTCATTCATATACTGTCGATGTAGCATGTTCATTTTTCTTCTGGCGGTTGTCCGCCATCCCAAGTGTTATAGTGATTTTCAATTTCATTCATGTAAGGTGCACAAAGGTGGCAAGGGTCAGTCCGAGAAGCAGATCCAAAGGCAGGAAGCCAATGCTGAGAAAAGAAATGCTGAAAAGGCCGACAAGGCGATCCTGAAGTTGGTTGGCAAGGCCTTCACGGTCATCTCACCAGTGCAGCAAAAGATCGACAAGTTGATCAACAGCCTTGGTGAAGAGAAGCTGAATCAATTGCCAGCGATCGTGTTGCAAACCATCAAGGAGAAGCACGAGCTGACAACCAAGTGGGCCAAGCAATGTCAACATGTGATGAAGAGTGCGAGCGGTGGCCAGAAAAGTGCTTGGACAGACATCGAATTTCACAGTGACAAAGAAGTTTCTTTGGAGATGAAGAGTTGCCAAACTGCCATCAGGTCAGTCAATGAAGCCAAGAAAAGCCTGCCTGGCAATGAAGCCAAGAAAGGCCAGGCAAAGTAATGCTTTCGGATGAGCCCGCATGAAGCAACAAGTGCTTGGCAGTGATTTTTTGGATTCTGCCATTTTTTCAACCCAGTATTTTCGTGAATACAGGGCCAGTGGAGATTCAACAGAAAGGGTCACAGGAGGAAAAAAAAACAAGTGTTTTGATGCTCTCACCATGACTCAATCAAATTAAGATGACTTTGCTTATTGTCCAGCTTCTTTTTTCATGAAAGCATGGCTCTGACTTCAGTCCGAGATTTTCTTCTCACTTCTTATGGGCGTGTGATGTAGCTTGGAAGACTTTGCGGTTGTCCGCAGATACATTACATCGAATAGTTTTGGCTCCACTTAAAGGTCCAGGATTTTTTGACTCACAGTGTCATGGATGTCTTTCTCCCATTGCCTCCTCCAAGAGTGGTCAGCAAAGAGGACCTTGAGGAGTTGGCTCGTGTTCTTTGCCAGCATCTTGAGACGACCATGGTTGCAGACTTTGCCGATTTCGAGTTGGAGCTGTTAAGAGTTATGCGTGTACTGCCAGGGCCTCTACCAAGATTGCCCCTACTATAGCCAGCAATTGGCTAAATCCGTGTGCTGCCTATCGGTGCTGAGGACGCATCTCCGAGACCAGCAGCCCCTCACAGATATGTCCTTTGATGAGTTCAGCCGCTACGATCCCTGGATTCAGAAGGCTGCAATGCAATGGAAAGTCAAGGGTGTCCCTCGTGCACCGATTGTTTGCAAATATGCAGAGGTCAAGGACCACAGGAAGTACTTTGGCGAAATCTATGGCACCCTGCAACGTTCCCAAGCTTGGATGTTGCATTGCACACAGCGCGCTGCCTGGTTTTGGATTTGGAGCCTCACCTTCTCATGGGGATATAGGGGTTGAGTCTGACAGTAGCTGAACCGTCTGAATGCCGCAGCGCTAGCTGAAAAAATTTTGCGATTTTTGTTTGACAGAGCTGAGTGTGATGTCCAAACTTGTTCTTGTAGTCACTCTAGTTCCTTCAGAGTTTGATGTGTGTGTGTGATATATTTCTTCTGCGGTAGTCCGCAGTGTGATATCTCTTCTGCATGCGGTAGTCCGCAGCAGCTTGCATGCCTGTGTGTTCCTTCCCATTGACTGGATCAAGATATATACATGTGTTTCTTTGAAAAATTCTTTCCAACAATGACTTATCAGTTTTCTATCCATGAATCCCAAACCATATAGAAAGCCTTGAAATGTCTAATGTGATCTCTATGGAAACAAGTTTCCTCTTGAAATGATTATATATAATGATGCGGACTACCGCAACTACTATATATATACTTGTGCGGACTACCGCACTTGTGCGGACTACCGCACTTGTGCGGACTACCGCACTTTGAGCTATGGAACCTTCTTCAAAGAAGGGCTGCTATGAAGACCTTTTGAGTTTTCTGCCTGCTCATGCCGTGCATAAGGTAAAGCAAATCTTGGAAAACAAAAAGGCTTCCCATGTTTCGGGCGCATGGAAACGAAAAGTGAAAAAGGTTCTCGAGCCATCCAAAGATTGCTATGACCAGTTGCAAGTACCAGGTGCTGATGGCAAGCAGCCAGTCCTTTTCTATAGTGGAAATGTGGCTGCCATTTTGTCCCATGTCTGCTCCAACAGTGCGTTCTATCTGCAAAGACTCCGAGCGTTGCAAGGCGTACCGAGGCTGAGTTTGCTATTGTCAATGGATGAGAGTACAGGTGGCAATGTTCTAGCGACATCATCTTCCTTGAAGATGACTCTATACTACTTCACTCTTAGAGAAGTTGGAGACATCCAAAGGCCATCAGCTTGGTTTCCTCTTTGCGCCATCCCATCCCAAGATGTATCCGATGCTTTAGGTGGAGCTGGAGGCATCACAGCCGCCATTGTCAAACACTTGGTGGACCAGAAGTTGGCAGCGGGGGTCAAGGTGGCCGAGGATTTGAGATTGAGTATGTCTCTTGCTACATATATCGGAGATTACGATAGCATCCGATGCATCTGGTCTTGCAAGGGATCCAGCGCCTTGAAGCCATGCGTTTGCTGCAAGAATGTTCTGGGGAAAATGAGCGATGTCCCATCTACTGATCCATACTTTCTGCCTTTGCACTCTGCAGATGTTGGGCCCTTCGACCTCATAGAAGATGAAGAGCTTTTCAGTTGCTATGATAGCAATCTTGCTGAAGCCCGAGACATGTCTAAGGAGGAGAAAGCGGAGACTGAAAGAACCTTTGGCTTTGTTCTCTCAGCAGGTAATCTTTTGTCGTACCCTGAGGCTCGCACGATGTTGCCGTTGAGCAAATTGGTTCTAGATGCAGTCCATTGCTATTGGGCCAATGGTGTGGCTGCCCAGGAGTTGTTGTTGCTCATGGATGTCTTGAACAGCAGGTTCGGTATCACTTTGGATCAAATCCAAACTTCTGTGGGTGATGTCGACTGGAAATCGAGCAAGAAAGATTTGAGTTCCGCTTCCAAGAGAAGGCACATGTTCAGTGCTCCAATGTGGAAGGGCGATTTGTACAAGGGTTCGGCAACAGACACCTACTACCTGGTTCCTTTACTGCTGTTCTACGCCTCAGAGCTTCTTCCTGCAGAAGGTTGTCCTGAATTGGAATGTTTTCGAGCTTTGCACGAGGTTCCTGGTCGGATCTTCAGTCAAGACTTTGCATGGAGCTGTTTGAACGAATGTTGCTGATAAGTCGAGCTGTAATACATCTAGATTGACAGTAGATTAAGTAACAAACCCCTTTTTTACCAGTCAGCTCATTTGGCCTAGGTTTGCAGATGTTTGACAGAGGTCAGGGCAGGCTTTGGAAGCTTGGACACCTTGAATGATTTGCAGCAGAAACACCAGAGGCTCTTTGTGGAGACGTACTCCGAGCTAGTTCGTCCAAAACACCACTACAGACTGCACTTGCCGGTAATGTACCGGCAGCACGGCTATGTCGATTGTTGGGCGCAAGAAAGCAAACATAGAGATTACAAAAATGTTGCATCGAGTGTGCAAAGCAGGTTCTGCCTCGCAGTGGCCAAACAAGTGGCTGTGTGCTCCCAAGGCTTTTGATGTGGATCAATGGCTTGCACGAACCATGTTTCTCTGCTGAAGATGTTCAAGCCATGACTGGCCTCAAGGACTGTAGAATCAGCAGGGGCTTTCACCTGGGCAGCCTGGCCATTTTCACTAAGGACGTGCTTTGCATTGGCAAAATTGTCGGTGTGGTCCTTTTCATTGTGGAGCGAAACAGCTCGCCAATGGTGGTACTGGAGAGACTTCTACCGTGTTCAAACCCTGATGCTGTGGCGGTTCGATATCGCTTTTCTGGAACAAAGGTAGCCCTCAATCTGCTCACAACAGAGCGGGTGTGGATGCCAATGTGGTGGCACCAGGAAGATGATGAACTTTTGTGCGTCCGTTAAAAAAAGATTTGGTGCTGTGTGCGCTGAAGGCATTCGAGCGGTTGTCCGCTCTTTTGCAGCTCGTTGCCATGACATGTCCATGCAGTGAAAAACACAAGCATATTAAGAAAACATATACCAAAAAACATGTTTTTTTCACGCTTCCTTACTTAGCTAACTTAGTATCTTCTGCATATATAACTTAAGGTAAGTTCTTTAACTCACTTATAAGTTAGTTTTAAGTGCCGCAAATAAGATATATGTATCCTAACTAGAGGGGCCCAACCCTGTACCTGCTGCTCGACTGCCGCAGCCTGTTCCATCGTGGCTGGGCAGTCGTCAGATGTAGTTGAAATTCAACTGCACGGCGTTTGGCTGGCGGGCGTGAGAGGTGCCGATGTGGCTTATTGGGCATGCAAAAAATGCAAAACCAAAGTGGACCAGGAGACAAAAGCTTGCAAGAGACAGGGAACACATGGTTGTGCAACGGAGCAGGAGGACAGCCGCGAATGAGCAACATGGGTGGAGCCATGGGTGGCATGGGGAATCCAATGATGGCGGCTAACATGATGCCAATGAACCCATTCATGATGATGAACCCAATGAACCCAATGATGGGGCAAAACATGATGGGCGGCAACAACATGATGGGCGGCAACCACATGATGGCGGCAGGAGCATCAAGTTCCGAGGAAGAGGAAGCACCAGCAGGATCTGTCCCAGCTGCTGTCACACCAGGTGCAGCTGCTGTCACACCAGGCGCGCCAGATGCATCTGCTGGTGTGGTGGAGACTGAGTACCTGCCTGAAGATGCGGAAAAAATCAGCAGATCTACCACCACGGTTCGTGCCCTTCCCAGGGTCAGACTTGCTTCTTTGGTTACCCACGTGTATGGAGAATTTGATAGCGGATATACCTCGGATTTAGGCCAAGCTGGAATCCTTCAGCTTCTATGGCTTCTCACGAGGATCAAACCAGCTGTGAAGATGTCAGAGCGAGGCTTGGCAATGAATTAAATGTAAATCCAATGGCCGAGCTCAGAGGCTTGTGGTATATTTGTTCAGTTGACAGTTGGTTCATGATCAGTCGTTTCAGTTTAAGTTACCTATTAAAAATAGAGGTTCTGGACCATGAGTTTGTCACATCTTCCAGTCAGTTTCTTTAAGTTGTGGAAGGGATGAAGGAAGGAATGATAATGAATGATTGACTGAATGAATTTCTAAAGGTATGCAATTTATGTTATAGAACTGTAGCAGGAAACGGTCACAATTGAAATTGCAACATAAATTGAAATTGACTGTCACCTGTGAACTAAGAAGTGGGCACATTCCAGGAGCTCAAGGCGGTGTTCTTTCGTGCTCATATCCGCTTGGTGAAGCCAACGGGTGGCAAAGATGCCTTTGATTGTGAAGTGGTATCCAAATTCCCATTGCCTTTGGGGGATGATGCTATCTTGGAGATTGCTGAGTCGTTTGGCTGGAGTAGCACCTTCATGGAACGACCGCAGCCAAAGTTACGAACATTTCCACCTGCTCCCCGTCCAAATCATGATGTTGGTCAGATGATGCTGCGCACTGCCTCGTCAAAGGCACCAGCTCCTGCAGGACCACCGCTGGTGTCAAGGCCAGCAGGCCCAGGCCAGGCTTTTCTTTGGGACCTCGGCCTGTTGCTTCTCCTGCTCCTCCTCCTATAGCAGGTGTCGTGCCCAAGGCTGCTGCAAGGCCTGTTGTGGAAGCTAGCCCGATGCCATTGCAAAATTTGCCTTCAGAACCAGCGCCAGAAGCAGCGCCAGGATCAGAACCAGCTCCAGAACAAGCTGGTCCAGCTGATGGGCAAGTGCAGCCAGCAAATAATGGTGAAAATGGTGGAGGGGAAGACAGACCAATTTGTGCGGTATGTCAAGATGTGATGATCAACGACCAGATGGCTCTCCTTTGTGGACATGTTTACCATGGTGTATGTCTTCGACGATGGTGGCAAATAGCAAGGGTTCCAGACAACACTTGCCCAGTCAGATGTCCGGAGGCACTTGGAATTATTGGCAACAATCCTGGCATGGAGGCAGCAAATGGACCTGCTGAAGCTGAGGGTCGTCCAGAAGGTGAACAAGCTCCTGTGGGTGAAGAGCCTGCTGCTGTGCTTGCTGGTGATGGCGATGAGTTCCAGATTGTATGATTGATGAATTGTCAATTTAGGATTTACGTTTGAGGCTGATTTGTGAGCATCAAACATCAAAGATGCTGTTGGGATGAATGATTTGCATTGCATCATTCAAATTTGGTCATGGCTGTGCATGTTTGTTTGTGGAAATATCCGCTAGCAAACTTAGGGCATAGAATGAGCACATGAATTGGAAGTCCTGTCTGAGCCAGAACCCTGATGTGCCATGTTAATTTGTTTATCAGTCAGTGTGCTTCACTTCAAAGCATAATGTTTCTCATTGTTTAGAATTTGAAATCGGCTTTTGAGGTCCTAGGTCCTTGTGCTCCCACTTTGGTCGATCAACTTGGGATTTGTGTGTGTGCGTGTTTGAGGCAGTCCAGAGGTAAA